>OZ023316.1:37134562-37294562 GCA_964007375.1 Ophion obscuratus | reverse complement strand
TTCAAGTCCATCGGATAATTGCCCTTTGAGTTACAATGTAAGCAAATTAAAAAAATATCATTTCGAGGAAAAAGCGTTTAATGATTCAACTATGGATTTTTGTAAGATAAAATGATATTGATGTAAATCATATAAATGATAATGATATTCTTGAAAGTATAAACTGTCGAAAAAGGCACTAAAAAATCGATTTTTTAAAATTGTCACACTGGTATAGCCGCTTAACGATGATGCGGACGTATCATCATTGAGGCATGGTAATGGGCGAAATGTGCAGACTCGATGAAGACTCGGTTAGCTGTGAACAACTTCGTCCTGGAAGTGATCCAAAATCGAATCGGAAGTGTCTTCAGCTCGCTGTCAAATGGATCGCATCATTGATGAGACTCCGCCAAATGTGGCGTCCACTGACTTGTTCATTTCGTGTGAGAAATGATTCCAGTCGACTCTGGCAATATCCATTTGGATTGATCGGGAGCGAGCCGCAGCTGAAAATAATTATTCCCTCGCGCGATTATCATCTCGGATAATTTCGATGGATTGGAGCTGCGAGATGAGTGAAGTGAGTATCGGTAGGAAATGCGCACGAACGCGGAGACTCGCCGTGCGAACGCAAACGTGAGATCCTCGGCGGCCGCGTGTGTTGAGCGGCATCGAGAGAAGCGTGTTATTTTGCCCGCGGGGCGTTAACGAGGCGGGCAAACACGAAAAATGAAAGAAGAGAACGCGGAGAGCGAGAAAAGGGCTGGTCCAGCGCGGATTATGGGATGGGAGAAGAGGACGTTACATGCGAGATCGAAAGAGGAATATAACGATGGAGAAAGTGAGAAAACCGTGATGGTCGGGAATAGGAACGGAGAGAGGAGACTATAGAGAGGGCTCGTTCGTGTATTAACCTATAAGTTGAGTGTTTATTATACGGAGGAAAGAAAAACACGTATGTGGAAGCCTCTTGAGGTGTGACATCAAGTTGAACCTTTTTGTTCACATTCTTCGACAGCTTTTAGCCTCGATGTACCGTGCCGCCTGAAAAGTCACGTCCGAAAACTACATCTAGATGCCTCGTTTCGATATCTATCCGAAACAACCCCTAAAGTTCTACGATCTTTTGAGTTTTCGAGAAAAAAAAAGTATTTTTTCGATTTTTCTGTAGCATTGGTTTTTATTTTTCACTCTTTGTGTATCCAGATAGACAGTCGTGATCATCACGCCGTGCATACAATTGACGAAGCAAATTTTACAGCATATTGACGACATCTATGTTGTGATGCAAAGCCATGAACTCATTTAGTATCATGAATGTACAAAATGCTTTGATGTCAATATGTCGTTTACAAATGCATTGTACGTTTAGAGCACGTCGAACTCATGTCGCTGTGCTCAAGTGTCCGCAATTAATATCGGCAAATTTTACGTCATATTTAAGTGATGTGTAGACATTTTGGCGTGTATTCACTATGTCATCAGTTGTTCTCGTGAATTGTACTTAACATGAACGCAATTTCGTTTACGTTGATGAAGACATCTCATGAGCTCATTTAGTATCATCAATTTGCGATACATCGTGACTTAAATTTGCCATTTCAAAATGCATCATCCGTTGACTACAAGATTGACTCATGAGACGGCAAATTTGAATTTGACAATGAATATTTGCGGATTGACGTCATATGAAAGTCATCCGATGACTGTTGTTGGTGAATTCACTGGGTTAGCACTCGTAGTGGACATGCCATGCAAGCAATATGACGGCGATATGCATGTTTCTCAGTGATACATCCCATGTGCGCAATATGCGTGTTTTTCAGTGATACATCCTATAACGGCGATATACATGTTTCTCAGTGATACGTTCGATGAGCGCAATATGATGGCGATATGCATATTGATAAAAATCAAGAATGATAAAAATAGGCAAATAAACAAAGAAAGTTTACACAAGCGTTAGAATGGCTAAGTAGGTGGCGCGCTCAGCTCTAGAATCAGAAGACGTAGGTTCAAATCCCGAGGATAGGTAAAAACTTTAACGAGGCAGGATACGTTTTAATCCAATTATCATACAGGTAGGAACATACATAAAGCATATGAAAACAAAAAATACTGCAGATTTTGTTTATTCAAAATTTTTGGATTTTTTCTTATCTTCACGCCCTGACACCTATGAGCTCCATATGAGCACACCATAGTAACGCCATGCCGTGCCGCCAATATGAGCTCCATAGGAGCACTACAACTTCTTCACGCCGTGACACCCATATGAGCCCCATATGCACTCACTTACTGTTGGCTATTCGTGAGCTGAGTGAGAACAACTTTGCTTCATTTGGAGTTGTTATTGAGATCATCATATGATGCAAATGTGACTTCAAGGGCCCTCGTAAGGAACACATAGCTGTGTGATTTTCTATGCCTCATAGAAGATCTACATACGATGTCAATATGAGCTACATGTGTCTATCTGGGCCTGTACTTTTCTTTCACGAGTTCTTGAGGAAAATTGGGAGTCATTTAGATTAGGATGAGTTTTTTTTTTTAATCATCTGAACTTCAGTAACTGGTTCTCGTGAACACATTTTTTAAATTTTTGATCAAGTCTGAGGCATTCGACAGCCTTCCATATACAGTGCAGCCAGAAAAGTGACGTCCGAAAGGAGAATCTAGATGCCTTGCATCAATACCTATCCGAATCACCTCCAAAGTTCTACGATATTTTTTTTTTTTCGAACAAAACGCATTTCTTTCGATTTTTCTGTAACATAGGTTTTTTTCTCTTTGTGTAAGTACATTTCTGTCGGAAGTTTTTCAAAGCAATTGGGAGCCATTTAGACTAGTATCGCTATTTGTTATCATCTGAACTTTAGTAACTGATCCTCTAGACCTATTTTTTTAACTTACCATCAAATTCTAGCGCATTTACGTTGGTGTTCAGTTGGTCATTTATTCATCGCGGAAGTACTCAGCCAGAAAAGAAAAATAAAGAATGCTTTTTCTCGAAGACTAAAAAAATAATGATAAAACATACATGGGGGTGATTCGGATAGGTACTGATACGCGGCATCTAGGTTTCCCTTTTGGACGTCACTTTTCGGGCTACCCAGCAGATCTAAGTGTATGCATTACCCACACACACTCACACACTAGGTAGCAACTATTTCCATCTTCCATTTGCACAAATTTAGCAGACTCCAGTCTTTCCTTCTCATGAACTAAGTTGGAGAAAAACTTCTCGCACAACGCTTATCCTGATTTTCTCATGGTCAGCGATCTGTGGCAGCCTACAGGGCAGTCGACCAATTTTCAAACCGTTCGATTACTCATCGAGAGTAAGGTGCTCCCGTACGAACGAAAACCCGGGTTGTCGAGTTGCCGCCTCGCGTAGTCTAAATAACGGTTATTTTTTGACGTTTCGACCCCTCCTGCTTGCAGATCGCGATATTGATAGGCATTGGTGGTTTGGCAGGCCTGGCGACTCGGGCTCGAAGCGAAAGCAAAGTAAATGAATAAACAAAGCAGAGGGAAAAAGGGCGAAGGGCTAAAAGTAGTTGATTGCTCATACTGACGTGTTCGTGGCGGCATTGAAACTTGAATGGGTCGCTTGTCGCTAATACAGAAGTCTGCTGTGAAGAAAGCCGATCCACGGATTGCGATGCAAGCCGGGTTCTTTCCTTCTCTCTCTTGCAAAATGATCGCACAGGCGCACGCGAATATATAAACACGCATACACACTTCGGGCAAAGCTTGTTTATTTTAATCGTGCTTCACGCCGAGAGCGCACCGAGATTGTTTCGTCTCGGCGGTCTCGATGTTTAGCTCGCCGTTTAATCGCCGTTAACGAGCGGTTATCGTTCCACCAAGTGGAAACACGATGATGCTAACGAGGCGATCGGTAGCCGGAAGCTTATATACCCACAAGAGCACCGTACACACGCTCCCCTTGCATTCGTGTTTCCGTACGATGCGGCGCGAGCGCACCTGATCGTCAACACCCGACTCGCATTCTCGATTACTTTTCTTTTCATTTTTACGCGCATCGGTTTCTCCGCGTCATCGATTCTTTATTGAATGTTTTGGCGTTCGGTTTCACTGTTGTCGCGCGTCAGATTTATCGAATGAGGAATCTGCTGGTGATGACACTTTAAAGGAAATCAATCTGGTAGTGTTTTCAATGTCATTGTGATCGATGAGGGATAGGCTGTTTAGGGAAGAATCGTAGGTTTTCTTTTCGCGTGACAGGGACGAACTGGACGGACTGTATTGGGTGTGCAAGTATGCCTACGGATTTTCAATAGATGGTGTATCTCGTACTGGTGATGACGTACAACTTCGTATCTCGTATTGAAGTTGGTGATACTTGCGTTCGAATGGTCTGTACACAGCTGACAAACGTAGTTGATGCTGTTTGACTGAAGTGAAAAGAGTTATGAGATTTATCGTATTGAAGATGCCTACTTTTGTACCGAATGAACATCATTTGTGGAAAGTGTTACTGAATCAGTTTGTTTTAAAGAAAAGTGCAACTGAAAGCCATCGTTTGCTTGTGGATGCTTACAAAGAACATGCTCCATCGGTAAGCATATGTGAAAAGCGGTTTTAATGATTCTTAGGGATGATTTTGATGCTAAACCGCATGGAGAGCTCCTGAAAAAGTTTGAAGACGCACAATTGGGAGCATTACTGGTGGAAAATGCGTGTCAGACGAAAAAATAATAGATAGCAGCATTAAATGTTACTCAACAATGCCATTCATTAAGCCTGAATGACATGGGCATGGTCCAAAAGTATTGAAGATGTCTACTATTGTACCGAATAAACATCATTTGGGGAAAGTGTTACTGCATCGGTTTGTTTCAAAGAAAATTGCAGCTGAAAGTCATCGTTTGGTTGTGCATACTCACAAAGAACATGCTCCATCGGTGAGCATGTGCAAAAAGCGATTTCAACGATTTCGAAAGGCTGATTTTGATTTCGATGCTAAACCGCATGGAGAGTCGCCGAAAAAAAGTTGACGCACAGTTGGAAGCATTACTGGACGAAGATGCGTGTCAAACGATAAAAGAATTGACAGCAACATTAAATGTTACCGAACAATGCATCTCCTTAGGCCTGAATGCCATGGGATGGGTCCAAAAGCAAGGTTATTAGGTGCCACACGAATTGAAACCCTTTTGCAGCATGACAATGTTCATTTGACCAGGCCACATGTTCATAGATCCATCAAGAATGATCTAGGAGTGACCCAAGAGATTCTACCTCATTCGCTATATTCACTAGGCATTGCTCTCTCAGATTACTATTTATTCCGATTGATAGCGTCAGCCCTTTCTGAAGGGCAGTTCAGTTCTCACGAACAAAAAAAAAATGGCCCATAACTGGATCGCTTCAACACCACCAGACTTCTACCAGCGTGGAATCCATTAAGGGGTTGGGCCACAGTAACGGATATAAAATCACGTGCGAATTTAACCATTTTTTTCGTATGAAAAAGTGATTCATTCATGAAATTGATTACACATCTATTTAGTATGAATATCAAGCTCTTAAAAAAAAAAAAATTTTTTTCGATCTACAAAACAATTTTTTTTAATTCTACTGTGCCCTTACTCCTTAGCTGGCTCAAATATAGGCGAAGGTAACTTCCGATACAGCATATTTTGAATGAAGGAAGAATGATTTATCATGACTCAAATCGATGTTTTATTTTACCAAAAAATGCGTAGCCATACCTGTACACCCAATATTTAAGGTGTCTAATAGTAAAAACTTGTGAAAGAGGCTTCCCGATCCAAGGACACGGAATCAGGTTCAATTTTTTTAGGATTTGCCAGTGGCATCGTGGTTGCGCTGTCTCTCTTTCCCTAAATGCTTCCGTTTCTCGAACTCTTGGGTCCCATTGTCGCGTCAAAGTCGTTCGGGGGCCCGTAGGTCCTGTCGGCCGAGTAAAGGACAGTGAGGGAGCGACAGAAGAGGTTGCAGCAAGATTGTAAATCATTCTTAGGTGCTTCCGACTGTGCACCCGCTGCTCCGGCACAGTCGGTGTTGTATAAACTCACAGTTGTTGTTGCTGCACCCGCTGACGCGATTAGCTACGCTAAAGACAATGCGCGACAAGCAGAAACGCATTATCGGCTCGAGAAAAACTTTACTGTGTTTTTTTTTTTGGCCGCCGAGGCAACACCGAGAGCCCTTTTTTCCGAACATTTGAGAGATCGCACTCTCGCGTCTATATTAGTCACCAAGAGTCCGCGAATCCCCAACGAGTCGAAGGAGAGAGACTTATTTTCCGGCTGAACATTCGACAATTTTGACCGTATCCATCCTCCTTCGGTTCCGCTCTTCACGCCTGTTTTTATAGCCGAGTTCTTGTCTCGTTGTCTCGTCACTGAGCTTCATCAGTGCGCCTCTCTTTTTTCTTGCTCTCTGCACAAGTCTCGAAGCGGGTGTCCCGTTGACGGCGTGTCGGAAATTCATTCACCGTCACTCACTGCACAATGACTCGAAAAGAATTCTACCCTTGTATTTGCATCCGCGTGTGATCGGCGAGTAAATATTTTGAAAAAATCGACCCTGAGAATTTGAGGGTAATTTCGTCAGGACTTTTGGGTCATCTTTTTGCACATTTTTCACATCGCATCCTTTCACTTTTGTTTACGCAGAGAATACATCGTGTTATTGTACGTGGCGTCACAGGTTCGCTAGCGAAAACTTACTTTACTCTCGACCCGGTGGAGAGGCTGCGAAAAGGCCGGACACAAGATTCCTCGAGAGGCCATGACCGTGGTTAATCGCGCTTGGGTAAACCTTACACCGAGACGTAACCAATCGAGCAGCACAAATATTTTGGACAGTTCGGACGAATGGGAAAACTGATTTTGACGACGTTGCACCCACTTCCGTTTGTGTGCACGTCACGGCCAATCTCGTTTTCCAAGGACCTCCGAGAATGTGATGGCTCTGGTGAACCGACAGGACATCCTTCCAGCTTCCGAAGTATATGGAAAAACAATAACGGCCACGTTCAACCGGCTACGAAAAAATGAGTTACACGTTTTCGTTCGATCGTTATCGACTTTTGCCTTCTTTTCGTAATATCTCGTCGTATACAGTAGCCATATGACGGAAGAAAATGTACAATGAACACGTTGATTGACCAAACGAGAGTAGGCGGCGGCCGAGAACTTTTGGAACGTGCTTGTTCGACGCGAGAACGAAACAAAAATATAAGTCATCGTCATTTAAAGGGGCTATATCTACGTAGACACCCAAACAAAAATGGCGAAATTCCAATCTTTTTCTGGGAAACGGATGGTGAAAAAAAAGCTGTGAAAAAAATGAAAAAAAAAGCATATGTTGAGAGCTTTAAAAAATACAGCAAAACAACAAAAACATGGCCCCCAGAAGATTATGACTTTTTTTTCGCGACGTTTGGCGGTGGATACTCTTCAGCTTAAACGTCCTGTCCGAAATTTAAAAACCAAACGGGTTATTCAAGTTAAATATAAACACGAGTAGTTGACGATCGTCGGTTTTCAAAATCACTTTTTTTAACAACGTGATGACGAATTGAAACTCGAGCATACATAATCTAGGAAAAAAGTCGTCATTTTTATGTAACTATTAAAAGATTAAGATCGACTTTTAAAAAGTGAGATCGTCAATGACTTTCAAATATTTCTCAGCATACCTCCTGTAAATTTGGAAACAATGCATCAAGTGGTTCTCTAGATATCATGTCCACCGGCTTTGAAAACAGTGATTCGAGAAAGACGCGTTTAAGGGGTTACGTGGGTTTCGAAGCCAAAAAAGTATGTTTTCTCTATTAAAAAAATATAATATATAAACTATTTTATTCAAAATGTTAAGGGGCTACCAGTTTGAACGCTGAACATTTGGGTGATTTTCGGGATTTTTTGGAAGAAAAGTACTCAATTAAATGTTTCGGAAAATTAAGAATATATTTGGCTATATTTGACCTATATTACATAATTTTTTCATAGAAAAATATTGCGATCCAAACAGCTTGAGAAATATGCGCTTCCTTCGGAGGCGCCAAAAGAAGTTCCTCCACTGCTGACGTGATTTCGGCCGATCGAGTAGCTGAAACCGAAAAAGGAAAAAATGTCGTTAAACTGGAAGGTATTTCCTGTACAATGACGTAGGATTTTCGAAAAATATCAAAATCTAACAAAATAGCGTAGTTATGAAAAAAAAGTCTGTTTTCTTGCCTATAAAATGGTCGCTTTTTTCAATGCTAAATCATCAATTTTCATCCAATTAAAAATATCCTACGTCATTGTAGAGTAAATATATTTAAGAGTACTCAGTTCAAATTTCAAGTCAATCAGATAATTGCTCTTTGAGTTACAATGTCAGCAAATTTGAAAAATTTAATTCCGAGAAAAACGCGTTTGAAGATTTAACTATCGATTTTTGCACGATAAAATGATATTTACCATAAAAACTGCTAATTACAGGATATTCTTGAAAGTATAAACTATCGAAAAAGGCAAAAAAATCGATTTTCTGAAAGTAACACACTGGTACAGCCCCTTAAGCACATAAAAGAGCAGCATTTAAACAATATTTAAAAAAAAATGCATCCAAAAATTTGGAAAATTCAGCCGGTGGGACCTGGTTTCCGGAGGCCCCTAAAAAAGTGTTCTCGTGGTGGTCAGGGTAAATCGCGATAGCTTTATCTGAAATTGAAAAACCAATTTTTTCTGTTAGTAGATAAGTATAGCCCGTGATTGAACTAAGGATTTAAAAAAAAAATTGAAATTTGAATTTTTGCCAGAGTTGTATGCAAAATAGTTTAATCTTTGGTACAATTTACACTACGTATAACCTTGTAAAATTAGTTGCGATCGAAAAGAAAACCTCCGTTCAATCACTAGTCAATGCTACGTTGAAGAAGTGTGTAAAATTTCAATAACATCGGTGCATTAGTTTTTGAGACATCGTGTCCACCGACTTCAAAAATAGTCTTTTGAGAAAAATGCGATTTACCTGCTTCGCTCCCGGCCGGTCTTTCCCAACGGGGGGAATTCCCAAAGGCTCTCTCTCCTAGACTTTTCCTCCGATTTACTTAAAACTTTGGGGGAATATTTTAGACATATTGTACCATAAGATAATAAAATGTAAAAAACGATTTTTTGACATTTTCAAACGCCCGTAACCCCTTAAAGTTTCGAGTACGGTGCTGCTACCGCTCGCCCAGCCGACTGTTGTAAGCTGTATCTCATTCAATTTTAGGAACATACCAATGGAATTTTCCGGCAACATAGCTAAAAGGTGATACCATTGAATAAAAATATTTTCCGAAAATGCAGTTCTTTTGACCCACCTGGGTACGCAGCCCGTTAACCAGCGACGAAAATCCATATTTCCGTGGAGAGTGGGCGAGACCGTGGATAATGGAGCTTGGTATACGGAGAGACGGGGCACGTCGCGTAACTAATCGGTGAGCACAAATATTTAGGGTGGTCACAGCGTGGATTCTAGAGTTGGAGCTGGAGAGAGAAAAAAAAGAGAACGAAAGATCAGCGGAGGACACTGGGACCTATATAAGGCTGCGTAAGCTGCAAGCTATAAGTCCGAAGAGTGGTCGATTTTACCTGTATACACGTGTATGGATGTATAGGAGAATCTTTCCGTCGTATACAGTAGTAGCGCGGGTTTTGCCTCGACTCCGATTCTTCGAGGTCTGCGGACCAAAGTGCTGACCGACAGCGTGCATAATCGTCCACACGGAGCCCGCTAGAAATATCCCCGTAAGAATCTTCGTCTGCGTGTACAGGAGTGAAAAGTCAGCGAGAAAGACGACAAGATGAGGGTTAAAAAAAAGAGAATATCCATAGGACAAGTACGGAGAAGGGTCAGCGAGGCTCAAAAGGGCAAAATCGTTCTTTCGGGCTCCGTGACGATTTCCCCGCGGGATATTTTGCCTCCGCGCAGTTTTTCTACCGTTCGACGCACTACTGTACCGTCGTACTGTACACAAACACAGGCCTATATACAAGCCCCAGCTACCGCGCGGCTCCTTCGAGGGATTTCCGTTTCGTGCGGAACGTCTCCTTTCCTTCTTCTCGTGAAAGTGAATTTTTCGGATAAATAGGCCACAGCGTGGAAAATTCTTTATTCCTACCCTCGAAGAGCGCAGATCCGGTTAGCTTATTTTACTACTCGTTGGGCTATTCCTGCACTGCGAGCAACTTTTTAACGCCTCTTCGCACGCATCACTCGACAAAGAAAATACCAGGCGCAATGACAATGGCGCAATGACAACAACGAAAATATACACTATAGGCTGAAACGGAAAATTTAGTCCGTCATTTGCGCTACGCATTACGAAGCAACGTTCAATCGAACGATATAAACAAATTTGGAAAAACGCGAGTGGCGTTGTTCGCTTCGTATTTCAAAGTGGAGACAAGTGCAATTGTTGCTATTTGAATTTTGATCACTTGGATGACGGAAATGGATTTTTAGCCCGTATCGTATTGAATGATATCAAGGTTATTATCAGAAATACGTTTTGTGGAGAGTTAAAAAAAGGCCGATCTTTGTATGGTTTAAGGCCTTAGGTCACAGTAACGGATATAAAATCATGTGCGAATTTAACAATTTTTTTTCGTATGGAAAAGTGATTCACGCATAAAATTAATAAGACATCTATTTAGTATCAATATCAAGCTGTTGGAATATATATATATATATATATATATATATATATATATATATATATATATATATATTTCGATGTACAAAATGGCAGACTACTATTATTTTCTTTTGTTATATTTTTAACATTTGTATAGTAATAATTTATAATATTTGTTAGGCGCTACGCGGCGTGAAATTTAGCGTCCACAATTTTTTACCTAGAACAAAAAACAAAAATTCTCGTCAATCTACATTAGAATACCTAGAGAAGTACGTACGGAATTAAAAAAATATTGTTTTATTCAAAAGTTGTAGGTATTTGAACTTAAGAAATGAATTTTCAGTGAAAAATTTCGTTATAACTGCTCATAAACTGCTCATAAAATGAAAAGTTTTCGATTAATCAGAAATTTCGTGCGTACTTCTCTGCGAAAAGCAGTTAGGAACATAACTTTTTAATTTGAAGTAAATCGAGTGAAAATTGTTGAAGTTATTTGTCACGCCAATTGGAAAAAAGCTGTTTCGAGAAGTTTCGAGTAGTTGGCCATTTTGTGCAGCGAAAAAAATTCTAACAGCTTGATATTCATACTCAATAGATGTGTAATTAATTTTATGAGTGAATCAATTTTCATACGAAAAAATTATTAAATTCGCACATGATTTTATACCCGTTGCTGTCGTCTTAACGAATCTGCGGAAACTTGAGGCCCAAAAAACCGGAGGATTTTCAATCATTTTTTACCATGGAAATTTTTGGATGACGAGGTCGGAATTTTACACACACTTCACATATAGTGTTGCCAAGTTTGTAATTTTTTATTGAAAAATATGGATCAACAATGAAGTTATTATTATTGTTTAAAGAAAGTACCTTCGTTGCTGCATAGCCAATCGGTGTAGGTGGTTCTGGCAACTAGGGTGATCTGAAATAAAAAAACTAGAACGTGTTCTTTTAGTATGATAATGAAACGTTCGGATGGCAGAATATTTTTTTGACATTATGAAAACTATGCAAATGGCTAGCTGTAAAGTAAAGTTCGATTTTCGACGAAAATCAATTTTAATCATTCGTTGTTAACAAATGGATGAACATGTCGAAAAATCACCCGGTCATACGATAAAAAATGTTATAAATGATGCTCACAAAGAAAATCACTTGAGTGTCCGCTTTCGATGTAGTTGAAACTGATATATGTGAGCATCGAAAACTATTAGACACGTATTTTTTTTAACTCCAAAAAAACGTCTTTACGGGGGGAAACGACCCCTGAACGAAAAGCGTGTCACCCCTTAACCCTTATTCGGCACACTTCAGTGAAGAGACGTCCTCGGCACACTGGGGTTGTTTGAACCCCAACCACAAAAACCGTTATTATAAATAAACCATTTAATATTTTAACTTGAATTTTTATTTGGGACTTCTTGAAAGCTTCTTTTTAAAAATAGTGTAGGTTGTATAGCCGAAAATTTGTTTTGATATGTTAAAAAAAAAAATTGCGAAAAAAATGAAAATTGCGAATGTCGTGGGGTGCAAACCACCCCAATGTGCCGAATAAGGGTTAATTGTTTTCCCCAATACTTCTATAGTGGATTTTTCATCGGTTTACGTCAGAAGAATGTTGGTTTTTGTTTCATTCAGATCGGTGGACTGCTTGCGAATGAAACTGCAAAATCACCCGTCGACACGCTTTACTTTGAGGGGTGTTAAAATCGTTTTTCCGCAGATAAAAAAAAATACGTGTCTAATGATTTTCAATGCTTTATCACATATATGAGTTTCCACAAAATCGACGACGGACACTTAATAGATGTTCCTTGTCAGTCCGAATTTGAAGTGTCTCTGGCGAATTGATTTCGAGACAAGACTTACGCCGTTTCATAAAACGTAGTTTCGCGAAAAACGGCAAAGAAAAAAAAATACGAGTTTTTCGCCATAATGCAGTGAGCGATCTGACCCTACACAAAAATCGTCACAACTCGGCCACTTATTGCAGCTTTAACAAAATCTTTGTTGCAAATTGAAGCTAACACCCTATGTCATAAATCCATGCACCAAAAAACTCCAAATCCAGAAACATCAAGTTTACGCAAACCCTATAAAAATCTCTCCTTTTTTCCCCTCAACTATTCAGTACTGATTCACACCAATGAAAACCCAGACCCGGATTGTGAGTTTCAAGCCTCAGATCCTTCGACTTTCCAACCAACGCTTATTTTCCGATCACAAGTGAATTCCTCGGCCACCCCATCCCTTTTCTCTCTCTTACTCTATTAACCCAACATTTTCAGGCACAAATAAATGTACGACAAATGTTTAAGCTCTGTTGAGAATATCTCAAAGCGAAACGATATCCCAGTAAAACGATACGACAAACGTGCAATAGGAGAACGATTTACCGTGAAACAATTTGCGAGCCACGCAGACACCTCACGATTTCGAACGTGAGAGACGTAACGAAATCAATGGAAGCGCATCGCACCTCGTCGTTGTAGAAAATGTTGTTTTGCGAAATAAGAGGAAGAACAAAAAGGAGGGGAAAAAAAGGAATTCGCAAGCGATAGAAAGGGAGAGAGATATATATATATATATAGAGAGAGAGAGAGAGAGAGCTCTCAAGAAAACGGTACATATAATAATATTCGTGAGCGTGTTCACGGAGCAAGATTTGTTCTCGCTTTCGCTCTTTCTCTCTTTCTCTTTCTTTTCCCCACGCCTGAAAGGACGTTATATTCATCATCATCGCGTTACGATCCTCGTAAGATTTTACAGCGGTCGTAACGGGGCCCTCAGGCTTTATTGTTGGCAGCCTTGCTGCTCAGCCGCAATGTGTGTGTGTGTGTGTGTGTGTGTGTGTGTGTGTGTGTGTGTATATATATATATATATATATATATATATATATATATATATATATATATATATATATATATATATATATATACGTGTGTGTGTGTGTGTGTGTGTGTGTGTGTGTGTCTCTGTGTGTATGCATATTTATATATACAATACACTGCTAAAACTATAGTTCCATAACCGCAACTCTTTCTTTTCTTTATCCACATGTCCGCGCTCTCATCATATTCCTCCCACGCTTATGCGCGTCCAATATATCCGAAAGCGACACACACAAGACGCGAAACGGTGTAAATTCTTCCTGGTTAGCCATGAACAGAGGGTTCGCGGGTGGAGCAGAGCGTTGATGGCGCCACATGCATTCACCCATACATTTCTGTAAATGTGGGGATGTTTCGTTTCCCCATGAGCCCGTTCGAATTTCGACTTCTTCGACCTCGGGGTCCTTCAAAGTTTTTCGGCCTCGCTGTCTTCGTTCACGATGTATATACGCATACACAGAGGCATTTCGAGGGCCGGGTCCTTCTTTTTTCCTTCCTTCTTTTTTTAATACACTACAGTACCTCTCTCGTTTTGGCTGCGTGACGGAAGGCTCGAGACATAAATCCCGCTGACGACCATGCATCGATCTCTCCTCGGCTTTGTATGTATATATAGAGTGTAAAATATGCTCGGGAGTATATTTTGACGGATATAAAAGATTGTTGATAAAGCTCCAAGTATGAGGAACGGGAAGAAAAGGATTTCGTGTGTATCTGGTATATGCATACAAACGCGTAGAACGATGAGAGTGTGCGTGAGCCACACGGTGAAATGCACATTCGACGAGGTGAGCAAAGGGGGGGGGGGGCACGTGATAATGATATAGACAATGGGATTTTTTATACCCAAGATATGAATGGCACGAGAAGAAAGAGAGAAAAAAAGGAAAGGAAAAAAAGAACGAAGCAAAGATGAACCGTTGGTCAAGTTCGACCCACGCGCGCTCGCAGGTCATTCTCGATTTTTTTCTCGTCAAGCCCGTGTCTCAATGGGAAGAGAGAGAGAGGGGGAAAAGAAGAGAGGACGTTAGAAGAAGAACGGTAGTAGAGTGGCGCATACTCGTCGAGGTCCTTAAAAAACTGCTTGTGATACAAAACGTACCCCGTACAGCATCTTTCTCACACTCTTGTTCCTTCGTAGGTTATTTTTTTCTTCTTTTTCTCTACCTCCCACTACTGTTTACGTGTGTGTGTGTGTGTTTAGGAGGAGGAAGAAACACGAGCGAACGACGGAAGGCACAAAGCATAAATCCCACTGATGACCTGCCATCGATCAGCGTTCTATTGAGCCTCGTAGAGTTCACTTTCCATCTTGTGTCCACCCCTCAGGTCCTTATCTCATTTATCCTTCATTCATCCGTTCCTCCTTCGCCGCTCTCCTCCGTGTCTAGTCTTGACGAATGTGCCACGCTGATACACGAGCTTTTCTCTTTATCGATATCTTCATCTATCAGCTAAATGAAAAGAGTCGGCCAACCCGCGTGGTCGCAATACGGGACGAAGTTACGATTGATCGACATACCAGACGTAGTACATCGTCATGTGGATGTTTGTCATTTTCGTCAGCTTCCGAATTCGCCGTGTAGGGCAAACCGACCAGTGAATGGACGAATAACGACAATGTAGGATTCAGATGGACTGTAAAGTGAAAATATTGTGAAAACTAATTTTTTAAGGGGTCTTCTCGCTTTAGACGCTTAAAAGGGCTATTTTCGTGAATTTTTTTGATAGGTTTATATTATAGATGTTGATGTAATAGTTGTTGCACTTAATAAATACACTTTCGAAATAAATTTAAACATTTTTTCATTGTATTTATGTAACCCAAACAAACTTTAAACGCGTTTTTCTTGATACAACATTTTTCGACGGTTTGTTGATAAAATCTTTGAAACTACTCGACCGATCCTTATGAAATTTTAACCACATATTCTTGACAACTATAGCTATAGCGCGAATCAAGGATATTTTTAAATTTTGATATTTACTATTTTTGCCAACAACGGTGAAAAAACACGTTTGTTTTGTTTTTTCGAAAAATGCCCGCCATTTTGTTATTTGGGGATATTACGATATCTGTGGCCTCAAGTTTTGGCCATGCAGTCTTTATATTTGGCCCAAAATAAGACTTTTTTCAAGAATACAAAAAATCGAAAATCGGCTTTTTGGTGAAACAGAGGTTTTAAATTTTTAATGAGGCGGAGTATTTTTTGGGTAGATTTCTTTAGAATTCGGCGTAAACATTCTAGAAAACAAGTAATTTTCAAAGAGTTAGGTAGTTCATTGAAACACGATTTGTAACGGGATAAACGGGAGCTTGGAACGTTGTTAAACATTATATTTTTTCGTCAAATCCTCTGAAATTCAGCTTCCCAGAAGGGTGATTGCATCATTGTTCTTTGTCAATAATACAACAAAAGTAGGTTGTATTATTTTGGTTGGGTGGGCATCGTAATCGTGCCCACCCAACGATTCCACACACAAATCGAAGGTGCTCCAGACCCACCCAACGATTCCACACACACATCGAAGGTGCTCCAAACCCACCCAACGATTCCACACACACATCGAAGGTGCTCCAGGCCCACCCAACGATTCCACACACACACATCGAAGGTGCTCCAGGCCCACCCAACGATTCCACACACACACATCGAAGGTGCTCCAGACCCACCCAACGATTCCACACACACATCGAAGGTGCTCCAGACCCACCCAACGATTCCACACACACAAAAGTCGCATTTTCTATCGAATATGGCCGCTGCATGGTCAAAATTGGAAACCACAAACATAATAATGCTTCGACTTTCAACCCCCTGTTTCACTCCCTTAAAAGCCGAATTTCGATTTTTTGTGTTCTTGAAAAAAGTCTAATTTTGGGCCAAATATGAAGACTGCATGACCAAAACTTGGGGCCACAGATATCGTAATACTGCCTGTTATTTTTGCATATATAAAAAATCATATTATATGCGCTATAGGCATTAACATACTGAATATAAAGCCATTTGATTTTTTTGTATCGGCTTATCCATCTCCGAGATTTCATCAACAGCGCAGACCTACAATTTTTTAGGACATTTTTGTTATTACCATTTTCGTTTATAAATAGTGACTTCAATAAATATTTTTTTTTAGGCTTAATTAGGTGCATGACTTATGGAGAAAAAAATTGTCATGTTTATCCATGATAAACTTGAACGGGGTAGCAGGAGCTCCATCTTTGTTTTTTTTTTTTAAGTTTCGTACAATTTTTTTCGCGAACTTATTTCATTTTTGGCTAAAAAAGACAAATTTTGGAAAATCCAACGTAACTCTAAAACTATAGGGTTTGAGACGTAATGTCAAAAATGTAAAAAGTTACGTAAGTTTCTACTGGATGGCCTGGATTTTTTTCAAAATTTTCCTGTGAGATTTTTTGTTTTACTATTTTCGCTCGGAACTCTGATGTGTAGTATGGCTTAACGCCAAAATTATGGCGGTTATAACAAAATATCAGGAAGAGAAGCTTTTTTAGTTTTCGAATTTAAATTCGCTTAAACTTTTTCAAAATTTGTTCGAATTTTGGAGAATCGTCCGAACAATTGATTGGCGTTTCTCGAAAACTATTGAGATAAAATATTAAGAGGGCAAAATGTTTCAGTGTTTCGTTTTGAATACGTTGGCACTTTTTCAGATTTTTTTCAAAACTTTTTTACCGCTTTTGAAACATTGTAAAAAAAAATTGAAAAAAATCTGAAAAAATGTCACCAAATTCAAAACGAAACCTATTATTACGAATTAATTTTAAAATTTCGCAAAAAAGCTAAGATTAATTCTATCATAAGTTTCCATAGTAATACCTACCCTCAAAACTCACAAAAACTATCATTTTCGTCTTTAGAACACCTCCCGTGCACGTCCATATCGAAACCGAGTTGCGCGTTGTGCAAGTACCACAAACTAGAAAAATTCCATGTGGCGTCAAAATTTTATATTAAGCTGGAAAATGGGTTTCAACGGCAGCCGTGATTTCGCTAAATGATAGTGATTAGCGTTACCATCGACAATTCGTATTCTATATTTATTTTAAATATAAATCAGCTTTCGTCCATTTTCACCGGTCCCCGTCCATTGACTGGTCGGTTCACCCTACAAAAAGCTGATATGTAGCCATCACTTGTGCACGTTCCCGCGAATGTTGAATACAAGATTGAGTGCCTGTGATCACACTCGAGTATAGATCGATTATTGTGTACAATCGCCTCGATTCGATCAGCCTTCCGGCAATACCAGGGTGATCCCAACACAGCCCGGTGCACGACAATTGGGCCTGGTTCCCGTTGGACAGCACTAGGGTAGTCTTAAAAAAACAGGACGAAGCGAAATTCCTGCAAGGTGCGAGGGAAAATAAACGATCGAGCGATTTGTCAATGATGAGCTTCCAGTCCCTTGTAATTCGACTCTATTTCACTTACCTACTCGGCATTCCTCTGTATGTTCAATGCTATTCTTCGATAATGTTTGACGTAACAAATCAATTCATTGGGTCCCTTTATTCATCCGTCAGTTTCCTCGACGCTCGTCTACTGTGTTTATAGATAGCTTTTATACATATAAATCTTTGTGTGTGTATATATATATATAGAATAAAACGACCCATCAAGGAAACGGCACGCGCCGACCCTCGATCAAAACTTTCGATACACCGCGATCACACGCCTGTCTCGTTTTCTGTGTACGTGTGGCTTTCGGTGTATTATATAGTATGTTTAATGTACACGAGAAGCTCTTTCCCTCTCTCTCTCTCTCTCTCTCTCTCTCTCTGTCGTTCTCGCTTTTACCGATCGTGCGATGTAAAAATTGGCTTGTCGAATTCGCAGAACTAATTTCTTAGCGCGCGTGACCACGACAACGGCCGATTACCTTCGAGCAACGACACGATCCATCAAGGAGCATATATCGAGCGAGGAAATAAAAAAAATGAACTAAAAAAGGATTGACAAGCGGAGGGCACGCGGGACAGGATACTGAAGAAATTCAATCGGACGCTCTGAGCCCAGACGCGATCTTTTTTGTTTCCAACCTTCGGGGTTGCGAAATGTAGGCGCTTGGATTGTATCGCCACATTTTTTTTCGCTCTTCAGGGGCAACTTGACACTTTGAGGATTTTCAATCAGTGCAAGGCGAATACCGTCTGGTTATTTTTACGGCATTGTTGATCGTAGATTATAAGCATTTCGGGTGGATATGGCAGTCTCTTTGGTAGGGAAAATCATTTGGAAGCGTCGTCGCGCTCTACTGCTAAAAAAGTACCGCTAAAGGATCTACTGCTAAGGCTGTATTGCTAAACGGACTCTACTGCTAAAAGCTCCACTGCTAAAAGCTGTACTGCTAAATGAGCACTACTGCTAAAACTGGACTTCTAACAGAGGGCTCATATAAGTCCCACTCGTGGAGGTTATACTGTACTTTTTGCAGTTTTTTGACGATTTTTTGGCATTTTTCTTAGTAAACTTACCTTGCTATCGGCGCCATTTTGCTGTACTCGGCAGGATGCGTCCTAAGGCACCCCATTTGTACTCCTGTGACGTCAGGAACATCAAAAGTTAGAAATACCTACCGCCAAAGTTTGTTTGGGTTTGTTTGCGGTTCAATGATTTCCAATCAAACTTTTCAAAAACATACCCTTTTGCGTTTTAGCAGTTTCAATGATTTCCAATCAAACTTTTCAATAACATACCCTTTTGCGTTTTAGCAGTTTCAATGATTTCCAATCAAACTTTTCAAAAACATACCCTTTTGCGTTTTAGCAGTTGAGACTCTTTAGCAGTGCTGCTTTTAGCACTAGAGTCTATTTAGCAGTCCAGTTGTAGCACTAGAGCTCATTTAGCACTGGAGCTTTTAGCAGTACAGGTTTAGCAGTAGAGCTTTTAGGAGCACAGGTTTAGCAGTAGAGTCCGTTTGGCAGTAGAATTTTTAGCAGTTCTTTTTTAGCAGTAGAGCAACAGAGCCTTCGGAAGAGACGAAGTTTGCACAAGTGAACGCCCGAATCCTTCTTCTTGCTGAAGAGCTCCACCCTAAGGGGTAGTCCGCTGGATGCATTGCGCGTATCTTTCATCTCCATAATGGTTACTTTTATTGATTGCACGAAAATCAAAATATTCGTAATCACTTCCACTTCTCTTGACGGATTCACCAATGTAGAAAGACTTACCTCGCTCATTTGAGTTTCGTAACAAACGTTCGAGTGTCAAAAATAAAGAACGTTAATTCTTGTTAACGAGTTACATTCAGCTGGTGACCGAAAAAAACGGAATATTGCGTGTATTTCTGAAAAAACCGTGTGGAGGTTTTCCATTTTTTTTTACAGTAAAGAGTTTTAAATATTTTTTTACAATTAATGTATAGACAAGTATTTATAAATGTGGTGGACACACGTCCTTCGCGGTGACCGCTGCTGCTCGGAGAAGAATCAAACGCATGAAGTCTTTGCATCAAGCGCTTGGACGAAGGATTAAATTAAATATTGATTATTAAAAAAATGGCCGTCATCCAAAATCAAAGAATCGATTTTTGGTGGAAAAACGCTCTGTTTTCGTTGATAAAAAAAATCATGCATAAAAAAAACGTTCGTCCACGCACTGCTTTCTGTAACGTAAAACAAGCATGCAAAAATTGAAGTTGATCGGTGCAGTGATTTTTTAAATATCGTGGTCATCGATTTTGACAAAGTCATTTCGAAAAAAAACGCGTTTAAAGTTCGCCGGTTCGCGGTACCTACCTATAAACGCCCATGACTCCCTCAATTTTCAACGAATCATATTGAAATATTCAGGGAATATTTTTAAAATGTTATATTTTGAGAATCCGTCGGAAATCGGTATTGTTAAAATTTCTATTAGGTCTAACCTCTGTAACTGTCTGCATTCTTTATAAAATGTACACTGCTAAAAATGTATGTTTATTTATTTACTTATTTACGTATTTTTGCCCATTTATTTATTTACGCAATATACTTTCTAAAATGTATTCTACCAGAATCTGCTTCAAAGCACAAGTTTGTTCAACGTTTGATTCGGGGTCGTTCGTCGTCCTTTATGATTCTCAATGAGACTTTCGCGAAGGTGTGTTGTACGTTTATCTGTAGGGGTCGCCCAGCAATCTGTACACACACACACACACACAGACACACACACACACACACACACACACACACACACACACACACACACACACACACACGCACACACACACACACACACACACACACACACACACACACACACATAATGAAATTTTAAATATGGAGACATAAGGCTACTATGAGGTCCTCGAAATCGAATGTCTTCAAAATCACTATTACTATTCCTATATTTTCCTATATATATATATATAGGAATGGTAATTGTGATTTTTAAGATATTCGACTTCGAGGAACTCATAGTACCCTTATGTCTTCATCTTCAAAGTTGCATACACCCCAGTACCTTCAAAATCGCATTTAAGTAAACGTAAGCATATTTATATAAAGCTTATTTCAAGGACCATCGTGCCCTAAAGATAAATGGAGCCTTGAGAAAATAATCTCCAGGGCTGTCTTCATAATAGCCAGATGTGCTGGTAGCCAACATTCCGCAGCCACTACGGGTTCATAATACCCCTTTTATATATATATATATATATATATATATATATATATATATATATATATATATATATATATATATATATATATATCGAATCCTCAGGAGCATTACAGAGAAATGCATAGGTACGCAACGAGGTCGAGGGTCGGAGGTAGATGGTGAGCCTTGATAGGGAGCTACTTAACTTAACCCTTGCTCCTATCGCGTTCTCCCTCGCTCCTTTCAACTTCTGCATGCTCCTCCGCGTATACGGAGGAACAGGCGAGTCGAAGAGGCCGCGAGGGAGCGCTCCTCATGTGAGACCCCGGGGCCACACACCAAGAAAGACTAATAGCCAAGGAGATAACACTCTTAAACACTTTGCCCGGCCAATGCTTCTTCGCCAACCTGCTCCTTCACATATAGCCCTTACTTCCCTCGCCCTTCATTCCTTCCTTCCTTTCTTTTCCTCCGGGATTTTTTTCTTCGTCGTGTCTTCTTACTCGACCTGCTGCACGTGCGTGCGACGCGTATACCAAAAACACACACACACACACACACACACACACACACACACACACACACATATACACACACACACACGCGCGCACACACACACGCGCGGACGCGCGCACGCACACACACACACACACACACACACACACACGCACACACACACACACACACACACCCACAGAGCGAAGATGTGAGCTTCGCCACTTCTTATTTATTCCGATCTACCTGAGAATTCGTGCTTGTCCTCCTCTCACGAGAGATTTCCCTCTCGTTCGGGTTTTTGTTTTTCGCCTTTTTTCGTGTCCTCGATTCTACCTTGCTCTCTCTCTCTCTCTCTCTCTCTCTCTCTCTCTCTCTCTCTCTCTCTCTCTCTCTCTCTCTCTCTCTCTCTTTCTCGGCCTAGCACTTCTCCTTCTTTTTCTCGCTTAGTTACCTCTCGGATTCGACAAGCCGTGCGTTGGCTACCTTTTCCAAGCGATAAGAAGAAGAAGAAACCCGCGTTATATCGTGAGCCGATATAACCTCACTTGTGCACCCGAACGCTTGCCCGAACAACCTGCAGCTCTTTGCGTGGGTGTTTTATATATATATATATATATATATATATATATATATATATTGGTCCGCGTATTTTCGTCCCTCGTGTTCGTGTTTATCTCATTCCCTCGGTCTAAGTCGACTGAGGTTCTATTCGGCCGTTGTATTGTGTATTGAGAGGATTAATAATACGAGGATACAATGTACCCGAAAATAAGTGAGAGAGAGAGAGAGAGAGAGAGAGAGAGAGAGAGAGAGAGAGAGAGAGAGAGAGAGAGAGAGAGAGAGAGAGAGAGAGAGAGAGAGAGAGAGATAGAGAGAGAGAGAGAGAATGACGGTACTTCCATGACGCATTATCTGTTGCTAATGCTAAGCAATATCATACACTTAATTTTAACGATGATACAATATTTTTTCTGATCACAGTATTTAGACAACGAGGTCGAGATTTTACAGACAATTAATACCTAGACTTTCCAGGTTCAAGTTTTTTTTCTGTTAAAAAATATCGATAACCAATGCAGTTATTATTTCAAGAAAGTGCCGCTGTTAATGCATGGCCATCGGTGTAGGTGGTTCCGGCAACGAGGATGTTCTGAAAGGAAAAATAAAAAATGCACTGTTAGTATAATTATAAAACTTTCGTACGAGAGGAAATATTTTCGAAATTCTGGAAACGACGTAAATGGCGAACCGTAGAAAAAAAAACGTTCATTTTTTACCAAACAAAATAACTGTAAGGGAGGACTGTGAGGGACCAAAAAAGATAGTTTTTTCCGAATTTTTGTCTCGTATATTATTTATTTGGGATTTGGAAAAGGGGTATGTTATTAAGCGTACATCGAACTTGTTTAGTGTAATTGTTTTATTTGAACAAGTGAATTATTAACAATGTTATTGATAGCGTTGTTATTATGAGCCTCTGTATAAAAAATGTGATCCAATGGACGGATCGACTTGATAATGGTTGGTGTGAAAAATAAAAAAAAAAAAACAAGTTTTATAATCTATATAAACGTAGTTCTCGTTGTACGTAGCCGTCTGTCGAAAAACAATTCACAAAATAGCGGGTGTGTGAAAAAAGGGTGGTTTTTGCGAAATTTTTACTTAAATTCGGTGGTAAAAAAAACTAAATAAAACAACTGGCTACGTACAACGATAGTTACTGAAAATACGGAAATTTTGGCGTTTTGAAATTGAAAATCGGATAATTATAGTTAGAGTTATGATTGCGACCAGATGGAGGAAAGTCGTTTCGAGAAAAAAAAACACGATTGAGAGTTTTAATTTGATCAGTTTTCAATATTTCAACTTCAATTTTTTCACATATTCTTGAATGTGTATACTTTGAGAAAATGCAAAAAAAAATGTTTACCGATCTCTTAGTGGTGTCCCGCAAAAATCATTTGTTCTCAATATCGAAAAATGATCTGGTTGGACGACAGAAAATGTTACACGCTGTGCTCTGTTGGGATTTGAAAATGTTGCAAACTATATTCTGTCCAAATTTACAAAAATCATTATAATTCGGCCAATTTCTTGAATTTTGACAAAATCATTCTTTCAAATTAAATTCAAAAACCTACGCTATAAAACTATGCAATAAAAAATAGTATTCTTTAAATTTTGAATTTACGCAGACCCCTTAAATATCCTTTACCTACATGTGTATAATGCATCCGTATGTTCGTCTATCTGTACGTGATTTGCGGTCACGATGATTTCACTCATTGTCTCCCGCGAATTGCGCAATCCAAGTTATTCTTCACGTAGGCGGGTCTGAGACACTGAGAAATGCACAAACGACTCGGAAGAGAAGAGCGTTTTGATCTTTCGTACTCGTGTGTAAGCGGAAGAACTCTCGTCTCTTCGCCGACCTGAAGATTGTCTGCGGATTCCCGCCTTCGTATAAAATGACTCGATAATCGATCTACGGTTACCATGGCGAAGGTGAAAGGGGGCAGGAGGTCCAAAATTTTTGCCAAAGATTGCAACTGCAGCGCGGAATATTTCTGTTCGTCATATCGCAAGCTGTGCATTCGTATTTTTTTTATCAAGGAAGAATTTTCGCAGAAACTATCCCAAAAATGTTAACATTTCGAATACATAAAAAGTTCTTTCACATTTTGTATTTTTAATTCCGCCAAATGTATACAAAATTCGAGTATTAATAAATTGTTTTTAAAGAGGCATACCTTGTCGATGAAAATCGTGAACTAGTGTTTTTTAATTCGTTGCGAGAAATCAATTTAAAACTTCAAAGGAGATCGTTATGAGGGGGCGGTGGTTGAGAATATTTCTTATTTAGATAGTTTCGATTCTCTCGTCTGGAAAATTAAAAAAACTGCGAAGGGCGAACGCCCTTAGTCATCCAATTTATATTCCATAATAAAATGTATTTTATTTCTTATTTTACGAAGATACTGTATAGTTCTATAAAATGAATTATATTATTCTAATATGGGTTGGCAATTATCCAAAGCGATCGAAAATCTTGCTATTATCTGAAGTTTTCGATCACTGCATAATCGCAAAATTATATTAGATTATAATTCATTTGATCGAACTATATAGTATTTTCGTAAAATAAGAAATAAAATTATTCTATGTTACTAATATATTTTCTAACATAATTATATTTTTCTACTATAATTTTTCAATTATCCAAAGTGTTCATAAACTTTTCACTGGTAGTGTATATATACAGGGTGGCCCGAAAAGGTGCCTCGTATCAATGCCTACCCGACCACGTCCATGTATGTTCCACAAGATTTTTTACGCGTCAAGAAAAAATAATTATATTTTTGTTTGGATTTTTCCTGTAGCATAGGTTTTTATTTATTTTGCTCTTTTGTGTAAGTACTTTTATCTTAGAAGTTTTTAAAAGCAATTGCCTGTCATTTAGTCTAGTATAAGAATTTTGTTTATGTCAACTTGAGTGACTGATTTTCTCTAACCGATTTTTTTTTATTTTTGTAAAGTTCTAAGCCTTTTGCGTCAGTATACAATTGGTCATTTATTTATACCTCAACAATGCACTTCATAATGATAGCACTAGTGAAAAAAATGGCGAGGAAAGTACGTACGCAAAATGGAAGATAGCAAATGATTTTTTCCCGATACTTAACCCTTCGACTGCAGACTTCCGCCACGAGCCTCTGACTGCATATGGGATCGATCTGACCCCAGACATTTTTTTTATTGTTGTATTTCGGTTAATATGCATTTTTTGGAGACACGTTTTTTCTCATCATTGACCCTTATTTTATGGCCCAAAATTTATTTTGTGAGAATAAAAATGAACTGCCCAAACATTCGATGTGGGCACTTAATGTTGCATCTCCCAACGTGGGCGATGCGTTTAAAAATACGTACTTTTATCGAAAATATCATAATTTTTTTTTTCAAAATATAAAAAAAAATCCTTTGCGGATTTTTAAAGAGGAAGGTTTTTAGATACGAAAAAAGACAGTATCGACCGTCTTTCCAAAAAGTACATTTATTCAGAGGTTTGAATTTGAGCATTCTCGGGATGGTGAAAAATGGAAAAAAGTCGACTTCTTCGGCAGATTAGTTGTTGAAAACGCATATTTGCCGCATTGTTTTTTACTTCAATGACTTATTATTATTGGCATTTACCGCATATCGACGAGTAAGAGTTTTTTTATCGGCATTCCAAATGCATAATTTGTTATAGTAGCGCAAAATAAAAAATATCTATGAGCATTTGCTATCGTAACTCACTTACATGTAGTAATAAAACACCAAATTAACAAAAAAATGGTTTCACTTCCACCGCACTAATGTATAGACGGGGTCGATTAGACCCCAGGTCATTTTTCGACAGCTGTCCCCAGTACACGGGCAGGATGTGGGATGGGGGCCGAGTGTCCACCTATAGAGTAGGAGTGGGGGAACATTCGAGTGCCGCACCGCGGCCCACTAGAGTACCCCATTTTGCGATACAGTCAGTAAAAAAATGGGGTCAAAACGACCCCGGAAATTTAAAAAAGATCATAGAACGTACATGGGAGTGGTTCCGATATGTATCGATACCAGGCATCTAAATTTTCTCTTCAGACTTCACTTTTCGAGACACCCTGTATATGCACACCTGTATAAATTTGCAAGCGGTAGTGCAGCCGCGCGCGCGCACATTCACGCTTGATACAACCAGGCGTTTAGTCCGGTCAGGCCCTTCTCTTGTAACGTGATATTTTTTTGTTCTCGGGTCTGCGTATAATTGAAGTACTCGATCATCCCTTATCCCAGTGGATCTTGAAACACGTCGGTTTTCGTCACTTCGACTCGCTCGGCTGCTAATACTCGACGTCCCCCGCCCCTCCTTATCTTCTCCTTTTCCTCTCTTTTATTTGTCTCGTTCGAGAAAACGTCAGAATTTTGGTGATGAGTGTAAATATGAAGGGGCGCGGGGCCAGCGGGGAATTCGTCGAAAGAAAAAGAAAAGCCGCCGCTTACCTGTGCGCCGTCGTGTTTTAGACACGACGTGAGAGATTTATTCGATAAGATCGCGAAGATGAGCTCTCTCCCTCTCTCTTTCTCTTCTCTTGTGTCTCTTGCCGCGTCGTAATTAACGTTATCTCTAATCTTTGTGTGTATAATCGCGGAAATTCGAGATATGTGGCCTTGTCTCGCGTACGTGAGGAGCAATAAAGGTTGCGAACAAATAAAAATCAATAAAAAAAAATATGCTACGTTACGATTCGATGAGTATACTACTCTGATTTTATCGCACGGTGGTTTTATCCGTGACACTTTCTACGAGCTTTCGATGTTTCTTCCACTTTCCGACTACACTTTGGGCTCTGAAATTTTGCAAACATATATGATTCAACTTTTAAAAAACTAGCCATAAAGTTTTCAACTTTTCATGTAAAATTAGCGATATCTAATCATCAATATAAAAGTTCACTAACACATGCAAATAAATTCATAGCTGGCTGTGTTTGTATGTGAAAAGTTGATATGCAGCATATTAGTCGTAGGTTCAATCCCAGTTACAGTCTTTGTTATTTTTTTACAAGCACTCCATGTTCCTAACGTGCAAACTTGCAAACTAGTAAACTACTTGTAACAACTAACTAGTAAAATCAATTTAAGACTAAAGAGGAGAAAATAATTTCTGCGTAAAAAAATATTTTTAGAAAACAAGCTTTTATTTAAGGGGTAAGGCCACTGTAACGGCCCAAAAAAAAAAAGTTTTTTCACTAATTTTTTGCTCCCGAAATTGAAGGTATTTGAAAAAAAACTTTTAATGGTGTTATCGGGCATACATTAAACTTTATTATAAAATTTTTTTACAGTAAAAAAAAACAAAATGGCGGTTCCACAGCTATCTTCCCGGGACATGTTTTGCTTCCAGGGCTCCGCGGCACGCAGCACCACTGGTGCACTTTTGAATCTAGAACAAACAAAAAAACCATTAATCTAGAGGGCTATAGCTAGAGAATGTCGATCGGATTTTAAAAAGTATCAATTTTTGTGGATTTGGCGTGCGTTTGAAAAAAAAATTGATTTTTGACGAAAAAAACGGCAAGTTTTTTGTTAATAAAAAATCAATAAATAAAGTTCTTGAAAATTCCGATCGACATTCTCAAGATAATGTAAATGTTCACATCTGGTTAAAATTTCAAGTAAAAAAAATGAAAATTGTTCGAGTTATGCTGCGTGCCATTTTGAAAAACCATGTTTCGAGAAAAACGCGTTTAAAGTTTTGCGAATAGTTTGTTTGGGTTTGTTTGGGTTTGTTTGGGTCGCACAGGACCTTTTTTTTCTTATTCTAGAGGGTTTAAACTATTTTTTAAGCCAATAAAAAAAAATCAATTTTTCAAAAAATTTACAGTGGCCTTACCCCTTAATATACTAAAAAGTGGAGAATAATTTTTTTCCAAGTCACCTATATGTGTGGATAAATAAAAGCTTGGGGCGCTCAAAATTCAGACATATAATCTTTAAGGGGCTATACCAGTGTGAACGCTGAAAATTTGGGTGATTTTCAGGAATTTTTTGGAAGAAACGTACTGAATTAAATGTTTCGAAAAATTAAGAATATGTTTGGCTATATTTGACCTAGATTACATAATTTTTTCATAGCAAAATATTCAGATCCAAGCGACTTATGCGCTGCCTTCGGAAGCGCAAAAAAAAGTTCCTCCACCGCTGACATAATTCCGGCCGATTGGGTAGCGAAAACCGAAAAAGGAAAAAATGTCATTAAACTGGAAGGTATTTCCTGTACAATGACGTAGGATTTTCGAAAAATATAAAAATCTAACAAAATGGCGTAGTTATGAAAAAAGTCTGTTTTCTTACCTATGAAATGGTCGTATTTTTCAATGCCAAATCGTCAATTTTCATCCAATCAAAAATATCCCACGTCATTGTAGATTAAATATACTCTAGAGTACTCAGTTCAAATTTCAAGTCAATCGGTTAATCGCTCTTTGAGTTACAATGTCAGCAAATTTGAAAAATCTCAGTTCGAGAAAAACGCGTTTAAAGATTTAACTATCGATTTTTGCAGGATAAAATTATATTGATATAAATGATAATATTCTTGAAAGCATATATTGTCGAAAAGGCAAAAAAATCGGTTTTTTAAAAGCGTCACACTGGTATAGCCCCTTAGTTTACATAAATCAATTAACATATCAACTGTATTTCATTTACTGTAAAACGACCTTAGATTTCTTAAATAAAAATCCTGAAACTGTGTACAAAGGTAGGATAATATTTTTTTTCTAATTACTATTGTGTCAAATTAAATACGGTTAATGAAACTGAATTGATCAAATTTATTAAACATTTAAAAAGTTGAACGCCCCAAGCTTTTATTTATAGTCACATATAGGCGACTTGGTAAAAAAAAATACGTTCTACTTTTTAGTATTTTAAATGAAAGCTTCTTTTTTAAAATATTTTTGTACATATAAATTTGTTGCTGCTGTCGCTTCCTGGCTTTTGTTCTAAATATACCAGTTTACTATGTGTATTACGAATTTACAACCGCGGCTTTGTTCAAGAAATTATTACGAAAACGCGATAGCGACTCGGCGGCTTTTGTAATTTTTTTTTTTTTTGTCGTCCTTTAATCTCGCCGAATGGTGAGCAGTTTGTGTTGAGGCGAGATTGCACGATCGAATCGGCGGTGATAATTGATCTTACACGTACGTGCCCCAAATGTTCAATATTGGCCCATTGCTTGGGGTCTTGACGATTACGAGTAAGCGCGCTTTTGTCAACTGCTCTCAATCAATTTCATTACGATATTCAGGGGGACTCGCCTAGAGCTCGGAAAGGGTGAAACGCGAATATTTTTTATGGACAGCCAGTTGATAAAATGAAGATTTCGCTTAGAGGCCTTTATTCAACATATTGTCGAGTACCTTTACAATTTTTTTCACAAGATTTTGTAACCAAATGTCGACGGTGAAGCTTGATTAAGGAGGTTGGAGCGATTCAGTTGAGTCAAATGACGGTTTATTCATATTTTTTTCAATGAACCTCAAAAAAATGCATACGAGGAACAGATTTATTCTATATATGCTAATTTTTTAAAATATATAATTAAAGAGCAAAATTATGCATTTTAACATTTTTGTTACGTAAAGTAGAAAAACTTTTGTGTTACTACCAATTTGAAAAAGCATAACATTATCGATGATTATTATTCGTAAAGACTCAGTATAGTGTAAACAATAACATGTATTTTTGATTAAATTTAACCTTGGATTGTGGCTAACGCTCCAACCTCCTTAAACGACTCACCTTTGTCAGGCGAGATCCTGCGGCCGGCAAGAATTCGCCTCCAATCTTTTAACCTGAAACGGAAATTCAATATTATTTGGCAATAAATTTTAGGTGAGAGTTGCCCTCAATGAATCTAGGGGGATCGAAAAACATCGATTTATGATGAAATGGTGCTTATGTTTGAAAAAAAACATTATTTTCGGTGAAAAAAATGGACAAAATAAATTGTTTTTGTTGAAAAAAGAATCGCCGAAATTAATTGTTTTCGCTAGGGAAAAAATGGCCACAGATAATTGTTTTGGATAGGAAAAAATCGCAAAAAATAATTGTTTTCGGCAGAAAAAAAACGCCACGAATAATTGTTCTTGGTAGGAAAAAAATCGCCACAAATATTTGTTTCCAGTAGAAAATAATTGCTTCGGTAGTTTTCGGTAGGAAAAAATCGCAAAAAATCATTGTTTTTGGTAGAAAAAAATCGCCAAAAATATTTGTTTTCTGTGGAAAAAAATGGCCGTGAATAATTGCTTTCGGTAGAAAACAAAAATCGCCAAAAATAATTGTTTACGGTAAAAAAAAATCGCCGACAATAATTGTTTTCGAAAAAACTTTTCAACGTAACAAAAAACGTCTGCCGAAGGAAAATATTATAAAGTTCAAAACAAAAAAGTGTCAAGTAAATCGGTGGCGAATTGGCGATGTGACGTTGCTGGTGACTAGTTTCATCCAGCTTGAGCGCCTGCATTTTGTTACGAAATCATGTGAAAAAAATTCGTAAAGATACTTGAAGATATGTAGAACAAAGTCCACTTAGCGGAATTTTCTTTCCATCAACTGAGTATCCTAAAAAAATTGTCGAAATTCTCCTTCTTCGGGCTCTAAACTCCATACCGTTGTTTATTCTTTCAATTTGTATCGAATGGAAATTTCAATAACAAATCACCGTAAAATGCTCCAAATGCTGATCCATACGCAGCGTAAACCGCTGGGTCTACTCCGGCCGTAATCGATTATGGCAAATAGCGATAATATGAGCCAGTTATAAACGCACGTACACGCAACCGACTGTTTATCAAGGCGCTGCATATCGCGTCGAAATTTCGGGAAAAACCGACAAAATTCGCCCCATCATCAAAATCAGAGCTCCAAAAAGCTCCAAAGATTCTTCCTTTTCCAAACAAAATAATCACGATAATAATAATGAATTCCTGTGCGACGAGATTACGAAGCAATTCACTTCGTCTTCTACACTTCGCGACCTCGTGTACATTCCGATACGTGTATATAAAGTATGAGCCTAATCTCGCATCGATCTCGAGGGTCCCATACACGAATTGTCCATCAGCGACGAGAATCTCTCGATCGAGGTTACCGAATCTCCCATCTGACTTGGTATCGCAAAAATCACTCGTGACCGAAAAATAACGGCGGACAAATGTAAATAGCTCATCGGACTATTTCTTTTTATCACTCCCAAATCTATCTGTGACGTTATTACTCACTATTTTTTATCACGTTCGATCAAGTGGGAAAGAGAAAGAGAGTACAAAATATTTCTATCCATGAAAAGTTTTCAAACACTGCGGAAATACACTAATTACGAATGAATTACTTCGCTGAAGAAAGTGTTCGTATATAAAACAAATTTTATAAGAACGAATTGTAGTCCTACAACGATTCTAAAATTCTCTCTAGTTTCACTCGAATTTAATTATGATTGCGAAAGTCTTGTTATGTACCCTCAAACACGTTTGCGGATTATAATAATAAAATATTAATTTCTCCGTGTGGAACCAACGATTTATTATTATCGTTAAACGATCACCTTTTTCAAATGCGTGCAATAAACACGGGTATCGTATTCAGAAGAAAAAAATCGCACCGCACAAAAACGACCGAGGGAGAAAAATTTATAGAAATCCGTTCTTCTCTTGTGTAAAGAAGAATACACGGACGTATTTAGGAATCATAGAACTTAAACGTTGGATATCGCTCGCACACACACACACACACACACACACACACACACACACACACACACACACACACACACACACACACACACACACACACACACACACACACACACACACACACACACACACACACACACACACACACACACACACACATATGTAACGCACATATAATGTGTGCCACACACACATTTATATATATACTTCCAAAACCTCCGTGCACAATTCGTTCTCGCGCGTTTCGGTCAATTAGCGCTAATTACCGTGGCCGTCGAGCGCGGCTCGTCCCTTTTGCCTGATTGATTTACTCGACACCGGGCGTTTAGAACACGCGGAATCGTCCGCATGTACAAGGGAACAGCGAGTAAAGAACGTTCCTACGATGAGATCTCGTCTCGCATACTATAAACAGCACATACGAGTCTACACACACATTCATATATATATGAATATGCTTGTGAATCGTTTGAATGCATAGAAGTATACACAGAAGCTACAGAAATAAAATGTGACGGAAGCGCATTATGTTAAATATATATGTGTGTGTATATATATATATATTTACACGTGGGCATGTGTGTATGTGTAAAAATTCGAGTAATTATTCCTGACGGGATAAGATGAATAGTCGACACGAAAATTATTCTCTCCATCAAGCCATATCAGTTCGCCGTAACGAATAACTTTACGAAGATGTTGATACACAAAAAAGAGAGTAGTTTTGAAAAAATAAATAAAAATAAACAAACGGAGAGACAGTATACTTTATCGTAGTATTTATACGGCGGAGATTAAAATCGTTCAGCAAAAAACATTTGAAGAGGCTGCCAGGCACACACGTAGATGTGTATAGACATACAGGGTGGCGCGCAAAGTGAGGTAAAAATGTGAATCACCCCGATGTAGGTTCTGCGATATTTTTTTAGTGGTGAAGAACGAAGCATTTTTTAATCCTCGAGTTTTCCTGTAACATAGTTTTTTAAATTTATTTTCCTTTCGTGTATCTACTTTCCTCTTAGTTTTTACAATCGGAAGTCATTTAGACTAGAATGAGAATTTTTTTTTATCATTTGAACTTTATTGACCGATCCTCTCAAACCTATCTTTTTCAACTTTTGATCAAAATCTAAGCCATTAATGCTAGTGTTCAATTGGTATTTTATTTATCGCTCAAAGCAGTATAGAGGCCTAAATTTCGCCTATTTTTTCGGGCTTGATAAAAACGGAACAAATATTTTTTATCATCCAATTTTTGCAATTGCAGTTTTAAGAAATCACAAAAAAGATGTGTGCAAAAAATATAAAAATCAAAAACGTTATGGACCTTTAAATTTGGCGGGTAAAAATAAAGTTAAGCCGGTTGACATGATTCCAAAGGTCCCATTCATCTGAATCAAATCAAACCAATTTTCGTGATCAATAATAGTATCATCATGACTGGTACCAAAGGGATTTTTTCAAAATGTCGACTGTCTGGAAAAAAATCGCCCTATTTCTTTCAAAGTTTTAAATTGTTGTAAAATAGTAATAATAATAATTTCATAGTGGCCGAGGTAGGGACGATGGCAGGACGTTTGCTGAAAATCCATACAAAATTTGAAGTCCAGGTATTGGTTGAATAGAACTCGAGATTTTATTTCGACCAGGTTGAAAAAAGTAGTTCCGAGAAAATCGCGTATAAAGTTTCGAGTACAATTTCAGACAACCACAACTATCTAACAAGGAACATCCCTCAGGTGACACCCTTCGATTTTGTTGAAATTTGGATATTTTATAAAGCACCGAAAAGTAAGCGATACGTATTTTTTTTATCGGCGGAAAAACGGTTTTAAGGGGTGAAACCACCCCTCAATATAGAGGTGGTTCAAGCCCTTAATTTTTTTTGCAATGACACTATAGTGGATTTTTCATTGCTTCGGATTAGAAGAATTTTCATTTTTGTTTCATTAAAATCGGTGGACTCCTTGTGTGTGAAACTGCTATATTACCCCTAGAGGTGCCTTTTTTCGAGGGGTGCTTTCACCCCTTAAAACCGTTTTTCCGCCGATCAAAAAAAAATATGTATCGCTTACTTTTCGGTGCTTTATAACATATCCAAATTTCAACGAAATCTAAGGGTGTCACCTGAGGGATGTTCCTTGTAAGTGGTATGATAGCATGTTATACTTACGTTAAAGATAAATCAGCCATTCCTGTCTTGTAAAGTGCGCCTTGCTCGACTTCGAAAGAATTTTCTGAAGCTTCTTCTTCCCTACGAGCAGTTCCTTAGAAAGGAGCTTCCTTATAAGCTTCTGAAGTTCGTAGCTCCGACGGAAATTTTGGAATTTCCTTTTAAGGGCATATTCTTAACAGTATAAACTTTAAGGAAATGACCGAAGAAAATTGATTTTTTCAAATTTCTAAACTAGAACACTGCCTCGAGTGCATTTCATAACGATAACACGGATAAACAAAATGGCGACGAAAATACATACACAAAAAAGAAAAGATAGAAATGATTTTTTTTCTCCAAAACTAAAAAAGATCGAAGACCATACACGGGGATGATTCGGATAAATATTGATACAAAGTCTCTAGATTTTCCGGACTTCACTTTTCGGACCACCCTGTACATATATATTTATATACACATCCATGTAAGCGATTAATCGATCGGTTACACAATCGCGGAGATAAGGCACAGAGCGAGCACAATCGCAAAGCGCGGAATTCTAATCTTAAGTGCGACTTGTGCGTACGTACAAATGAAACGTGCAAAAGAGCTATTTACAACGCAGTAAAGTCTTGCCCCGTTGGATGAAGGATCTATGCGTTCATTAGTGGCAAGTAATCGATTAATTCAAATGTATCGCATGCTCTTGGTCTGAGCGATAAATTTCAAGCTCGACGAAAGTATTAATTGGTCCCCTGAGTGCAAACGCGCCTCACGTCTCAATTAGAAATCTCGTTGAAATCATTATGGAGCACGCTGTGCGCGCGGCACGTTATGGAGTTAATTGGATTTCGGAATTGATAATTCTATGAATCGGTTACATTCATTCTATCTCGAGTGCAGGCTATATAGCTTGTAGGTGCGTAAATCGTTTGACTCACGCGTTCGCGTAAGACCAGTTTCACCTCGTGCATGTGTTCATACACAGACAGACAGACACACACACACACACACACACACACACACACACACACACACACACACACACACACACACACACACACACACACACACACACACACACACACACAGGGTGTCTTGTTATGAATGGATAATCCTGCAAATGTCGATATGCAAGATTATGTCGTACTATATGCTGGAATTTCAGTTTAGTAAAAGTTCCACGATTTTTGAGATTTTGGGCTTTATGTTATATAAAAAAAAATCATCTGCTTTTGGTTTTTCGCATGCCATTACTACGAATGATATGAATCGATAATAACTAAGCCATTTTTTTAAGTAATGGTCACGATATGCGTAAGTACATTTTTTTACACCGCAGGCTATTGAAGTCAGATGTTCGAATTGGTTTGTATGAAAATTCTCCATAAGATCTTTTTTCATAAAGTTTCCTTAACATTTAAGGTTAAACAAACGGTTAAAAACAGGTTAAAAAAAAGTTTTCTCGATAAAACAAATAGCGAAAAGTATTTTTTAGAAAACCGGGTCAAAAAAAGTTATCATTTGTACAAATGACATACGAAAAACCAAAAGGAGATGATTTTTATCTCGAAAACCGTGGGACTTTTACTAAACTGAAATTCCAGCATATAGTAGGACATGATCTGACCTATCGACAGTTGCAGGATTATCCATTAAGGGGAGGGTAGGGGTTTCAGCGTGAAAAACAACACTTTTTTGCGAATTTTTTTCATCTATATGGATAGAGTAAATTTATTAAAACCTTTTGTACATTGTTAGATGTCATTTCAAGAACATTCAGTGAAATTTTTACGCAGAAATATCCACAAACAAGCCGGTGACAATGCTTTTCCAAGAACGCCTTTGGAGAAAAACACGATTTGCAGTGTTCACTGTATCTCAGCTTGAAATTATCTAAAATCAAGTACCATTAAAATTTAGTCAAAGTATCATCAAATCCTCGCCTCAACGATCTTTGATCATTTTTTTTATTTCTAAATTTCTGGTGGTCATGTAAAGTGAAAAGTGCTATTGTCCACGAAAAATTCCGCCATTTTGGGGGTAAAGAATGCACTCAATGTAAAAAAAATCTCAAACTAACCGTTGGGGGGAGGTATTTTATATGTAGAAAGTGTGTATCAAGTTTGAAATAAATCGGTCATGTAGTTTTCAAATGGCAGTGAACACGGACTTTGAAAAAGTAGTTTCGAGAAAAACGCGGCACCGGCTTGTTTGTGGATATTTTCGCGTACAAATATCACGGAATGTTCTTGAAATGACACTTAACAATGTACAAAAGGTTTCAATAAATTTACTCTATCCATGTAGATGAAAAAAAATCGCAAAAAAGTGTTTTTTCACGCCGAAACCCCTACCCTCCCCTTAATAACAGGACACTCTGTATATATATATGTGTGTATATATAATATATATAGTATATATATATATATATATTTATATATATATATATATATATATATATATATATATATATATATATATATATATATATATATTTATATATATATATATATATATATATATATATATATATATATATATATATATATATATGTACAGAGCCGCGGGTTCAAGTTCGTTGTCTTCTCGCCGAGAAAATTGCTTCTAATTTCAAACGGCGACCGCGAGATAATTAGCGCCGTTTAGCATGTACGCTCTGTCGGGAGGGAAAGAAAGAGAATTTGAGAAGGAGCAAGTTGGTGGGAACGAAAGAATCGGAAATTAGAAACTGCGAGAAAGACGCTCTAACTGTTTTTCAGGATACACGTGTTATTGGCTAATAATAATAAGGTGGTTGGAAAACGTCTGGAAGCTGTATTGTTTTCTGAACCATCGACTTTTTTCTGTATGTCGAGATGCTGAAAAATTACCAAGGACGTACCCAGCGAGGGGCAGGAGGGAGGCTGCCCCCCCCCCACCTAGAAGAAAAAATTAAGTCTTTATCTGTTGCCCACCCCCCTCTTCTAATATGCGATGCCCCCTCCCCCAACTCCAGCTTAGATCTTGGGTACGCCGGTGATAATTACTGCAATTCTTTATACCGCTGATTAAAATTCTTTTTTCTCAGGCCTATTCTTCAATTTTGTAACAATGACTGCGAGAGTCGATGGAATTCATTAATAAGTCGTATTGAACACTGTTTCTAATCTCCGTTGGGTGGTCTGATATTTTTTCATGTTTCGATACACTTGACCTGTGTTTTTCGCAAGAACAATTAAAGAAAGAATGCACATAGGTGGGGGACTGAGCAGTGGTGAATGTTACGTCCAATTAGCTGCAGAGACTTAATTCCCCTTTCTCTTCTCCCCGTTTGCTCATTACTTTTATTATATTTTGTTATCTTTTATTTATCGTTAATTTATATTATTTACTAATTTGTGTGACTTAATTTAATAATCATTTACGATCTTTTATTTATATCACTTTATTGATCATCTCACCTAGTTTTATTCTTCATTTTTATCCATTTCTTCTTACCTACTAAGGTACTTACGTGTGAATAAAATTATTTATTATTACGGTTGCGGCTGATTACAGTTTACTTCTTACCTAATATTGAAAAAAAAGGGTTTAAAAATGCTAATTTTCTGTACATATGAAATAAATCCTCGAGCATCGTACCGTATTTGAAACGATTTACATACAGGAAATTGAATTTATTTCATTTGGAGTATCGATGTGGATCGATTCGAGAAGATAAATGATTCGCTTCTTAAACAAGAGTCTTTTGAAAGCCATTTTTCGAAAATTATTTTCAGTTACCTTCGCAATGTTGAGAATCATTATGCATCCTCCCCGGGAAACCTCGCTTGTTGTTCTAGCTTTTAAAAAATGTTCATCCGATGCTTTGAAAGTCACAAAGATATTAAACAATTTATCTATAATTCACTCAGAGTAGGCAGTCACTCGAGCTATAATCGTTAATGTCAATTACATGCAATTAAGAGTGTGTAACGTTCACGGTTATGCCAGTGACGTTTAACGATACGGGATTGCATAGCCGCGTGCTCATGTGGGTAGATAAAACAATTTAATACGCGCGTCCACGTGTATATATGTGTATATACGGTGGAGAGTGCGAAAAGGGTGTGCGCGCGTGTCTCGCTGCCATTCGAGATAATTAACGAGCGGCTTAGTGACTTACAGCCAAAGGCACGTGCATAGGAGCGTTTTCTAAGGACTGTCAAGCATGTCAATCTGGCAGCAATAAATTTGCTGTCAAAAATTTAAAAATAACATTATTTTCGAAAGTTCGTTGCTATTCGTCTTTTTTGGAAACGCCACTCCGATAGACGGCAAATCTAGCCCTTTATTTGAACAGCATTTTCACGAAGAGACGGCCAAAAAATGTATGCAATACTCTGACAAGGAACGTCCCTTTGGTGTCCGCCTTCAATTTTGTCGAAACTCGTGTATATGGTAGGGCAGCAAAAAGTATAAGATACGGTTTTTTTAATCGGTGAAAAAACGGTTTCAAGGGGTGACAGCACCCCTTAGAGTGAGGCATGTCAAGGGCTGATTTTGCCGTTTCACTTGCAAGCAACGATTTCAGTGAAACAGCGACGGTCCTTCTAGTCCAAAACGATCAGAAATCCACTATGGGTATATTGAACAACAAACTAATATTAAGGGATGAACTAAACTTTTATTTTTTTCTCTCACCCTACATTTAAGAGGGGTGCATTAAGGAGCCAGTCGACTTTGGAGCCACGAAAAAAGGCTATTTTCGCGATTTTTTTTTGAGGATTTTATAAAAGATATAAATACAAAAGTTGTTGGGCTTGATGAAGTCTTGAAATACATTTTAAAAAAATGTAATTAATTTTTATTAATTTTTAAGTACAAAAACTATAGTTTAACGTAACGCCTCAAAAATAGGTGGGCTAGGTAGCTCCGTCACAACTCGGCAACGACTTGTCTGAAACAAAAAAATCAAAGTCCATTAGATTCAGTATGACACCAGCTACAAAATGACCCTCGGATATAAAGTTCTATCAAAAAATGAAAAAATGGCAGATGAAAAACGAAAAAAAGTTTTTTTAAACGCGTTTTTTCGCAAAAAAAGAGTAAAAATCAAAATTTTCAAACCATCGAGGGCCATCTTGTTGCGAATCATGTCTACAATACATGATTCAAATTTCAAGAGAATCGGTTTATCAGTTTTAGAGATACGATGGAGCTAGATTTTGAAAACGTTGTTTCGATGCGATTCTGCAGCAGTTTTCGTCAAATGATAACAGAAAACCAATGCTGTCCGCAAATCGTAGTTCGTAGGCACAAAACTCGACATGTTCCTCGGTCATAGAAAAACATATCGGTGTAGGGAACTTGGGTTGTTGCGTGTTGAAAATCTTCGTCAGCTGTTAGAGGAGGATGATGGCGCTGCAGGAGCGGTCTTACGGTCCCTAAACTGATGGCTAGCACCAACTCTAGGGAAATTCCGGTTTCGTACTTCTACACCTGGTATAAATATAGTATAGTATTTATGCGGAAAGGGATAACCGGATAGAATCACAAAATAACGCATAGAAGGATTGCATCGCGAGCAAAAGAGTCGACGAGCGCGATATTGGGAATATACCGGGCAAAAGTGTGGGTGAGAGTGAAGGAGAGAAGGGAGGAGGAATCGCGAGCAAGGGCGAGAGGGGACCCGGCGGTCTCGCCGCTTCGGAATTCCTGCGGGGAACTTTTCACGAGATTTAAGGCCCGTACGTCTCGGACGAGTCTTCGATATATGTGTGTATATATATGTGCCGTGTGTGTGTGTGTGTGTGTGTGTGTGTGTGTGTGTGTGTGTGTGTGTGTGTGTGTGTGTGTGTGTGTGTGTGTGTGTGTGTGTGTGTGTGTGTGTGTGTGTGTGTGTGTGTGTGTGTGTGTGTGTGTGTGTGTGTGTGTGTGTGTGTGTGTGTGTGTGTGTGTGTGTGTGTGTGTGTGTGTGTGTGTGTGTGTGTGTGTGTGTGTGTGTGTGTGTGTGTGTGTGTGTGTGTGTGTGTGTGTGTGTGTGTGTGTGTGTGTGTGTGTGTGTGTGTGTGTGTGTGTGCGCGCGCGCGCGCGCGCGCGCGCGCGCACACACACACACACACATATATATATATATATATATATTCACATACATATGTGTACGAGGACATTTACGTTCATGGGCCTATTCGTGTCTGGGTGAGTCCGTATCCATATTATATGTATGTATACATGGTTTAGCATATATACATAGAGGAGACTACAGGTGAGATGGTGCAGGCTTCGCTTTTTTCTCGATTCTTCTACCTCGTTCGAAAGATACGATCTTCTCGGTGGCTGCTGTGGCTGGACCATGGTAGCGAACCATCGCGCTTCGCGACGCAGCTCATTCCATTACCAACCAGCAGCAGGGACAATGAAAAAAGAACACAGCCATCCCCGTGTACCGTACGATTATAAAGAAATTGTCGAATTTGCCGAAATCGCGTTTATCGTTAATCACGAAAGACTGTGCGTATTGTAACTTTTTTTCAGTGCTACCGACCCCTGTAGTTCGGGAGTCCCCAGATCCTACTACATCCCTATATTTGTTGGAACGCTGCATGTTGGAATTCATATGGGTTCCGCGCTGTTTCCCGAATTGGTACTGTCGGGTTGTATATTGGAATCGGAAAAAATTAGAAAAAGACTAGTTTTTTGAGAGGTGATTTTGCAAGTGCCGAGGGTGCTAAGTCCACGTTTGCCTAAAAATCGGGGTGTAGGGTTTTTTGGGGTTGAAGGGGGATGAGCGTGGATTAACGCCAAACTACAACCCCTACGAGGTCGGTGTCGGGGCAAAATGTTCAGAAAAAACCGGGCTATATTTTTGTCAGCAGTGCCGAAGTCGTGGAAGTTCTATTTGAGGGTGGAAAAGTGGGGTGAAATTTCGAAAAATCAATTTTGATTCGATTACTTCTTAAGAAAAGTTCATACGAGTTGGTTCAAATGGGAACATTGTAGTCCTTGAAAAGACACGTCGATCGAGTATTGTATCGGCCCTCTCTGGTAATATCTTCACCCCCAAAAAAAATGTTGAAATATAAAAGAACATTGTTTATTGAATAGCTCAAAAACAATCGATTTTTCAGGGATGGTTTAAATGTACGAAACGTAGAGAATAATTTTTCCGATATTTTCATTTCTATCGACCACCCTTGAATTTTGCTTTTTGCAACCCCTCTCGGGGGTTAAAAATTCAAAATGAAATTCTGACAAAACTATTCTACTCATTTTGTCAATCTACACATTTTCTGTAGGAAATTCATGGTACGGAATGCGGTAGGATCCATCAAGAATCGTATTGGATTCTGTTCGATAATGTGGGAATCCTTTAGGATTCAAATTAGATTCGTACATTGGATTCCAATGAGATACTTTTTCGAGATCTACTCATTTTGTATATCTATATATTTTGTTTACAAAAGCCAAGGTACAAAATTGGATTCCAATGGGAAATCCCGACTAGAAGTCAATGTACGAGCGTGTCGTTTAAGTATAGGGATCCAATGCGACGACCCATTGGATCCCTATCAGAAAGTAGGGACAAGTATGGGAATCCAAATGGATCATACGACAACTTCTGTACAAGACAGCTGGAAATATATGGAATTAGCGAATGTTGTAACTTGTACAACGCGTTTTGACAAGGTTTTTAAAATTTCGTGCATACTGGTTCAATGAGAAATGTGGGAAGAACATACACCTCGAGGGTTGCGCTTAAAGTGGAAACTGCGGAATACTACTGGCGGTCATCAAAGATCATTAATATTCCACGCCAAACATAAGGCAACATACCAAGAAAATGTTGCGAATGATCGAAGATGAAAAAAAACGAATTAACCGAATGAAATTAACCAAGTGGAAGATAGCATTTTTTTACAACTTTCACCCCCCTATAAGGGTGGGTTCCGGCAAACGAAAATCGCTCATTTTTTTCCTGACTCCTCTATGGTTGGTTTACCCGTAACGCCAATAAAAAATATGACTACCCGACTAGAAATTTGGATCCGGCAGCCTGAAGACTGATCAGGCTGCTGTCAAGCTCCAGTCCGTAATACCGTAATACGGCACGTCTGATCAGTGCCGGAAGTCCCCCGAACCAGTGGAAACTTAGTCCGGGCGCGAGTAGGAACCCTGAACAGGGCCAAATATGGTAGCCTGTATGCCGCTGTAATATGGCGTCCATGGACACCGTGTTACGGCACGCCTGCTCTGTGCCGGATGCCGACCGGATCAGTAGGGCCTTAGTACGGACGTGAGAAGGCACTCTGCACAGGCCGAAGTACGGTAGCCCGTATGTCGCCGGAATATGGCATCCATGGACGCGAGGTTACGGCAGGCCTGGTCTGTGCCTTGGGTGGACCGGATCGGTGGTACCTCAGTACGGACGCGAGGGGGCACCCTAAACAGGCTGAAGTACGGTAGCCTGTATGTCGCCGTAATATAGCGTCCATAGACGTAGTTGGCGAATCAAGATTTTGAGGTTAGGTTTCATTCACGTATGCGATATAAACCGCATGAATTCGAATAATCTACACTCTGCGAGCAGGTAATGAACATCGGCTTATTGTTTATATACAAACGAACTGAAACGATATTATTTAATAATATATCATTCAAAATATTCTTAATGTCAGAACTTAAAATGACTGATTAATACACACACACATACACACACGCACACACACACACGCACGCACGCACGCACGCACACAGACACTGGCACACACACACACACACACACACACACACACATATTATTTTTATAAATTTGATTTATTTAATAAAGTAAATAGAAAAATCGTAAATTCGCTTTTATTCTTATTTATATATATATATATATATATATGTGTGTGTGTGTGTGTGTGTGTGTGTGTGTGTGTGTGTGTGTGTGTGTGTGTGTGTGTGTGTGTGTATATATGTATGTATATATATGTATATATATATAAGAGCGAATTTACTATTTTTGTCGAAATTACATGCATGTGAGTATTGTTTTTACAGCCTAAGGGCCGTTGCCAATTGCGTATTGTCTACGATACGCAATTGACACACATGATCCACACGCTTTTTGGACTGAAAAACGCATATAGATCAAGTGTGTATCGCGTTTGTATCGCGTGGTCTGCGTGTAGAAAATACACCGTGTGCAAAGGCCCTAAATGGGCAAAAAAATTCAGCGGTAAAAATATAATTATTGTTACATTGCAATGATGTAACTTTGAACATCATGCATAAAATTATTGACATTCTGTAGAATATAATTAGACTGATAAAGATAGGAAAGAAAAGAAGAAAGTTTACACAAGTGTCAGGATGGCTAAATAGGTAGCGCGCTCAGCTCTAGAATAAGAAGGCATGGGTTCAATCCCAAGGGTAGGTAAAAACTTTAACGAGGCAGAATAATGTTTTAACTCAATTATCATATGAACAGGAACATAAATAAGGTATATGGAAACAAATGATACTAACAGAATTTTTTTATTCATAATTTTTGGATTGTTTTTATTTGTCATTTCAGGCATAGATACGGCAGCCGGATCAGAGCCTGCAAGGGTATACTGACCAGGTCCGTAACCAGCATCCGCATCAGGGCCGGATGCAAAAAGCGTTTCACGCCTGTTGAAGCCCTGATACGGCGGCCTGCAAAGTGCCGTAGTACGGAATACGGCATGCCGGATACGGCCCTAGTCTGCTGCGTAGCAAAATTTCTAGTCGGGTATCTTCATACCGTGGGAAATACAATTTTTTACAACTTTCACCCCCTTTCAGGGGTGGTTTTCTTTTTCCGAAATCCTTTAAAATCTTTTGTATGATCTTTTATAGGCACCAAGAAGCGGATTGAGCAATAAATTGATTGAAAGTAAAAAAAAAATTCGTTGCCCAGAAACGATGCGAACTTCAGATCCATTAAGTATATTGTTCGTATCCTGTGATCAGTGAATGTACATTGAATGTAGCTCGACAATTACTGCTGATTAAATTTCAATCATTCAATATCTGCAGCTACTGAACAACGATTTTCCATCAACTATAGATTACTGATCTCATTGATGCCTTTCATCGAAAATTTCCAGTCCAAAATTTCCGACCTACCTTATTTCATTCCCGTTCTTTTTCACAACTTCCAAGCTATGTTTTTCAAACGATATTCCTTATCAAAACACCTTGCTCGGAATGTTTGGATAACGCCTGAAGCGGAAATCATAACGAGTAACGCCTAAAGCGATAACTACAACAATAACGCCAACTCGCGGTTCAAGTGAACCTGAGATAAAGCGCGACTCATCCCCGCGATCCAGTCAAATCGTGAATAGCTCCGCGGCTCGGCACAAGGCCTGATAAAGTATCCAGCTCCTAGAGCTTCTCGAACGTCTAACTTCTCGAGTTCGATGCAAACTCCGACGAGGTATTTTCCGCGTCGCCTATATATCGCACTCTCGATTAATGTGGATTGACAAATTTCTTCCCCCCCTCGAAACTTGCTGATCTTTCAACAATTAAAAAAAAATTCAGTCAGAATATTTTTTACACATTGAAAAATCCATTGCTATTTCGTGCAATCCAAAAAATGGAGCAGTATACTCTTTCTAATGCGAGGAAATTTAAAAAGTTGGAGTAAAAAAATTCAAGAAAAAATGTGTGTGTGTGTGTTTGTGTTTGTGTGTGTGTGTGTGTGTGTGTGTGTGTGTGTGTGTGTGTGTGTGTGTGTGTGTGTGTGTGTGTCTGTCCGTGTGCTAGAGAGTATTTCGTGGGGGCGTCCACGATGACGTGTACAGTGTGTCCTGTTATGTGTAGATAATCCTGTAAATGTCGATAGGTCAGATCATATCCTACTATATGCTGGACTTTCAGTTTAGTCAGTGTTTTCGAGAAAAAATCATCTGCTATGGAGTTTTTCGCATGCCATTCCTACAAATGATAACTTTTTTTGACCCGGTTTAAAAAAAATACTCTTGGTTATTTGTTTTATCTAGAAAAGTCTACTTTCTAACCTTAAATGTTAAGGAAACTTTATGAAAAAAGATCTTATGCAGAATTTTCATACAAACCAATTCGAACATCTGACTTTGATAGCCTGCGGTGTAAAAAAAATGTACTGTGCATATCGTGCCAATTACATTAAAAAGTTGCTTAGTTACTGTCGATTCATATCGTTTGTAGGAATAGCATACGAAAAACCAAAAACAGATGATTTTTTATTTTTTTAAATAACATAGTGCCCTAAATCTCGAAAACCGTGGGACTTTTACTAAACTGAAATTCCAGCACATAGCAGGACATGATCTGACCTATCGACAGTTGCAGGATTACCCATTCATAACAAGACACCCTGTGTGTGTGCGTGCGTGCGTCTATACACACACACACACACACACACACACACACACACACACACACACACACACACACACACACACACACACACACACACACACACACACACACACACACACACACACACACACACACACACACACACACACACACACACACACACACACACACATATATATATATATATATATATATATATATATATATATATATATATATATATATAAGTACCTTTTCTGGCCACTTTTTTCGAACGTTTCAAGCGTGCGGGTAGCCGTGTTTTGCCTGAGGATCGTGTTAAGGGGATTTACATTCATTTCGATCCTAATAACCCGATCCTCTCGAGCGATGCACACCCTTCTTCGCTCTCCGCGGAGCTGTAGCGCGATTTGGAACACGATATCCTGATGCTTGTCCGTGGACCAACGAAAGAGAGTAAAAGAGAGAGAGAGAGAGAGAGAGAGAGAGAGAGAGAGAGAGAGAGGCAGATGTAGTGAGGCAGATACTGTGCTGAGGTTCCTCTGAAGACGCGCGCGGGCCCCGTCAAAACTTTTTAACACCGCGCGAAAGGAGAGCGCGGCTCACCCGCCAGATTAGTCGCTCGCGCGATACATCCGAGCATGTACACACATACGTACAGAATACACACGGGCAATATATCGATCCGCTCATACACGTATATCGCGCGTGCGCAATAATTCAAGTTATGATAATCATGATGATAATCAGTGCTACATGTATAAGCGCGATGTATAGTTATTATTGATTCGAATGTTGGCAATCGAATGCCAACAGTAATATCGTACGTGATATCAAGCGTTAATGTACACTCGGAGCACACACGTACGACACGTATCGGCCAATGACTCGGGGGTATATCGCATATCGTGATAAGTTTTGACATAACGAATAATCGTGGATTTACTGTATTTTTGTAAAAAAAAACACACATAGTTTTTGAATACGTATATACATATGGCCCAAAATCAAATATTCTATTGAATAAACATTTAAAGACCATATTAGATAAATCAGATGGGCTGATAGGCAACACCATTAAGATATTATGATAGAAGAGATTTTCAATGTATATATTGGTGATGTGGGTGACAAATGTAAGGTCGTCGTGTGTCTTCTAAAGATTTTGTGCGGAGATTTTGCGACAGAGGAAAATATGATTCTCGATGGTATTGAAGTTTGTAACGTTGGACTGCAACGAAAATATATTTACTTCGTATTGCCAATTTTTTGGCACATTCGCACCATAATGAGATCACTGAAACGTTTTCGAAAATTCTTATTGACACTAAGAAAATTACTCAAACGTTTTCAAGGATTTTTATTAAAACTGAGTAAATTACTCAAACGTTTTCAAAGTTCTTATTGAAAATCCACTACCGAAATCGGCAAAAAAAGATTTCAGATAATAGAAATAAAGACAAGTCATTTTCGTTGCATTCCAACGATGCAAACTTCAGTACCATGATATTCAAACGTTTGTTGAATCGTCTTAAAAAAAAAATTAACGTATTTTTGTGTTGAGTAGTATTTGCCCGAAAAAATAACATTCTGGAAAAAAATCAAAGTTTCATTTTGAGTCCAACGGAATGAAGATAATCAAATTCCGAACACGAAACACTGCTGAGAAGCTTTTTGTGTGTATCCCGCCATCGAGAAAAAAAGATCGAAAATGCATTTCATAGTGGATAGATTGAATTAAAGGGGCTATACCCATGTAGGTTTCGCCAATCGAACCGTAACGGCCAATACTTGGACCAATGTTGGCGGGACGATGATCGATTAACCAATTGTACGCCAATGCTCGGCTGAGTATTGACTAGCCAACATTGGTTTGCTGATTCGAGGCCAATGTTCCGCCAAATATAGACTCGCTAATCATTGGCTTGTCGATACGAGGCCGATGTTTGGCGAAGTATAGACTCGCCAATCATTGGTTTGCCGATACGCGGCCAATGTTCGGCCAAACGTAGACTCACTAATCATTGGCTTGTCGATAAAAGGCCGATGTTTGGCGAAGTATAGACTGGCCAATCATTGGTTTGCCAATACGAGGCCAATGTTCGGCCAAGTATAGACTTGTTCATTATTGGTTTATCGATATGAGGCCGATGTTTGGCGAAGTATAGACTCGCCAATCATTGGTTTGCCGATACGAGGACAATGTTTGGCCAAATATAAGCTCTCTAATCATTGGCTTATCGATACGAGGCCGATGTTTGGCGAACTATAGACTCGCCAATCATGTTTTTGCCGATACGAGGCCAATGTTCGGCCGAGTAACGCATGATCGAACCGCAAATCGGTATATTGACGATTCATTGTTTCGCGTTGAAGTCATTGAGAGACGAGATAAATACTTTTTACGAGTCCGTTGGACATTATTCTTAGCAAATATACTACCAAATCGATGCACTCATTGTTGGCCGATTCTCGAACGAGCTCATACGCGATATTCTGCCGATTTTTATGAACCATCCTACACTGACAGAAAAATTATATTAATATTAACTAACCGCGTCTATTTATTTTTTATTTGAACTAACTAAATTTTTCGTGAAATCAAATTTTTCCTATTGCATTCCGTTATTGGAATTATTCATTTTAAATATATTTATTTATTCAAATTAAACTTGAACTAATGAACTAATGGTCTGTCTTTATTGCAACACACATATTAACGGGTTGTGGGGGTAGAGAAGGTGCAGAGAGAGGAATTATATATATAGGTTAGGGTTGAAAATTCTATAACATGGCATTCGATAACACTCTCTAATTATCACAATGATATTAACTAATTGATATAGTTTATGTGATACAAATAATGATGAGAATCCATTTGGTATCTTATGCCATATCTGCGATTCAAATGTTACAAGTACTCGGTAGTATAGGGGCAGCGTGTTTGGCTATGAGTAGGGAAGTTCAAGGTTCGAGCCCCATATGAGTGAAATATTTTCTTCGAACTAATCATTTCGAAATACCAGGTAACGACGAATTACAATACAAAAATAATTAATTTTCTTTTTTTTGGCAGTGCAGGACAAATTTTGGCAATCTATATTGGGTCACAATTATCCGCCAAAACTCGGTCGATCATCGGGCCAAGCTCAAGTGCCAATGATGGCAATCTTGAGGGGACTTATTGTTGGCCGATTCTCGAATGAACTCCTACGCGATGCTCGGCCGATTCTCATAAGCCATTCTAGGGTCAATATTGATTGCGAATATCGGGCCGCTCTTATCATCCAAGGCTCGGTCGAGGATCGGGCCAAGCTCGAGTACCAATGTTGGCAAGCTTGGCGTCGAGCATCGGCCAATCATTGGCCACTACCGATCACCCTACATGGGACACCAGTGTGAACGTTGAAAATTTGGGTGATTTTCGGGAATTTTTTGGAATAAAAGTACTCAATTAAATGTTTCGGAAAATTAAGAATATATTTGGCTATATTTGACCTAGGTTACATAATTTTTTCATAGAAAAATATTGAGGTCCAAGCGACATGCGCTGCCTTCGGAAGCGCCAAAAAAAAGTTCCTCCACTGCTGACATGATTCCGGCCGATTGAGTAGCTAAAACCGAAAAAGGAAGGAATGTCGTTAAACTGCAAGGTATTTCCTGTACAATGACATAGGATTTTCGAAAAATATCAAAATCTAACAAAATGGCGTAGTTATTAAAAAAGTCTGTTTTTTTGCCTATAAAATGGTCGTTTTTTTCAATGCCAAATCGTCAATTTTCATCCAATCAAAAATATCCTACGTCATTGTAGAGTAAATATATTCAAGAGTACTCAGTTCAAATTTCAAGTCAATCGGATAATTGCTCTTTGAGTTACAATGTCAGCAAATTTGAAAAATCTCATTTCAAGAAAAACGCGTTTAAAGATTTAACTATCGATTTTTGCAAGATAAAATGATATTGATATAAATGATATAAATGATAATGATATTCTTGAAAGTACAAACTGTCGAAAAAAGCAAAAAAATCGATTTTTTTAAGTGTCACACTGGTATAGCGCCTTAATTCAATTTGAAAAAAATCCCCAGTAGTATTTTGTATTCGGAATTTAATTATCTTCATGTGGCTGCACTCAAAATGGAATTTCGATTTTTCTCTCAGACTGCTCATTTTTTTTGTGGCCACTACTACTCATCACAATAATACGCTATATTTTTTTTTCCAAGCGTACTTGAAAACCCATAAAATGTCATATTTTTCTCGGTCGCGGAATCTCTGCACTTCTCACTCTATAAATGCATTTATTTGTGCATTTGCATTCAATTGTGCAAATAAGAATGCACTTATTTGTGCATCTGTATTGAATGTGCGATAATAAATATGCGAAATCTTTACCACAATTAAAATAACGAAAAATCACCACTTACCATGTGACCTTCAAATGGTAAATCTCCATTAATTTCAGCATCGTGTCGAGCTCTGCTGAGCTCTGTATTTCCGTTGAGAATCTGTGCCTGATGGGCAATCGCGTAGTGAATTTTTTGCCTATGGGCTTGTGAATGAAATCATAAAATGTGAACCTGTTGTATAGCGGAGTCGTGAGTAATGGAATAGAATTTTCGAATCGATGATGACTTTGACAAGACGCGTCATCACCCTTTCGAATCGCGGCTCACGCTCTGCAAGGCGTCCTTGTTATTATTTTGTTTTGTTTCTATTAAAAATGTACGCGTTCTCACGAGGTGCGTGAGCACCCCGTCAACTCTTCGTCTATCCACGTTTTTCACGTCTCGCTGGACCCTGAAGTGTTTCGTACGGATGCTGCTAAAGTACACACACACGCACACATGTGTAGATATATGAGATTAAAAAAAAAGAGAGAGAGAGAGGAGGCAAAACAAGACACGAGTTTTCACGATCCCAACTCCAAGTGGTCGAAGGACGGACACGAGAGCTTTGGAGATCTTTGCTGCCGTTGATCTCGACAGCATCAACAACTTTAAACACACACGTACACACAGACAGATACTACAAGGTATTTGATCTAAAATCGACCGAAATCCACCTATCATAATCGAATCTTCAAACCTTCCGGAGATTTCACATAACACGTTTTTTTCACATTCAATTTTTCGATATCAAGATAAATCAAGTTCCTGAGATTTTTGGTAATGTTGATGCTTACTGGGGCCGGATTAAAATGCCGACCTTTGAATGGTCAAAACGCTCAAAACTCCGAAAATATACTATCCTGAAAGATCAAAACTCTGAAAGAATTTTACACGAAAGACCAAAACTCCGAAAATCTGAACACCGTCAAAATAATTCGGCCGTGGAAGTTTTAAAAGTTTCAAAATTTTCAATAAATCGACGAATTATTTCAAGAATTTTTATTTATTAAAAAGTGATTTTGCGTCAATTTTGAAATTTGTCTACACAATGTTATACGTTTTACGTCATTTACAGTCAACTGTGTAGACTTTCGCTGGCATAATCTTGACGAACGTTGTCATTTCGGAACATTAAAATTAGGAATTTTGAACCGTCGGCGCATTCAAAGTTCGGAATTTCAACCCGGCCCTCATGTCAAGATCAGGCCACCGAATGTCTACCCAGTTGACTGTTAATGATGTAGAACGTATAACATTGTTTAGACAAATTTCAAAATTTACGCAAAATCATTTCTTAATTTTTAAAAATTCTTAAAATTATTCGTCGATTTATTGAAAATTTTGAAACTTTTAAAATTTCCATAGCCGAATTATTGTGACGGTGTTAAGATTTTCGGAGTTTTGGTCTTTCGTGTAAAATTCTTTCGGAGTTTTGAGCGTTCTGACTATTCAAAGTTCGGAATTTCAACCCGGCCCCATCTTGAATTTCGAAACATTAAAATTCGGAATTTTAAACCCTCGGAGCATTCAAAGTTCGGAATTTCAACCCGGCCCCGCTGTACCACTCGCCAAACGTATAAGGGCAGACAATGACATCTGGTCCATTTATTCCAATGCATCGAGTACCCCGTGACAACCAAAAATCGGACAGTAGTGTGAGAAATTGAGGAAACAAATTACTTGGATTTCTAGTATTTATGTAATGTCTCAAAAAGTATCCCAATGACGTCAAATCAACACGACCATGAAACTTCGTCTGCAATAACCATGCACTACCAATGCAGCAAATAACACTTCTATGCGTTGCTCGATCGTGTAATTCTCCATGACTCAATACACTAAACCCTAATACTTCCTCATGCCAGTTGTCAAAGATTATTATTCTACGTTCACCACAAAAAGAATGGCGCGCAATTTAAAATATCAGGTCATTTTGAGCCACCCTTCAATATTGATATTAGAAATTGTTTTCGGATATTTATCGTTTGGGATGGAACGACCCGTACGTTGTTTCAATACTGTTCAAAAACTGCTATACCGCTGATGAAACACACTCGAGCGGATTGATGGTCATCTCACGGCGCCGTGCCAGTGGAGCTCGGAATCGCGCTCCCACAGACAAAAGAGAGATTCGTAGCTCGTCGCGTCCGATTATTCTCATCATCGGGTAGCAAGATCCATACCTTCCACCTCCTCGTCTTATACATTCTATCACTTTTTTTTCAACCCATATATATATATATATATATATATATATATATATCGACATAAAGTGTGTATAAGAATTTCGCATGTCTGCGCTCTCTCCTCACTTATATATATATATATATATATATATATATATATATATATATATATATATATCGATTTCTCACCCGCTATATATCCGGGGGTAATAAGGATGTAACCCGAGACGAGAGATGAACGACGAAGTGGACGACCAAGACGGACCAAGCGAGAGAGGCAAGAGATATGAGGGAAGCCGAGAGACACGAGGACACGGATTCGCGCGAAACGTCTCCCGTATCTCTCGGCTATAGTATTGGCTCTCTGAGAGGATCAGCCCTGATTCAGATTTTTTTTGTTTTTCGAGTCACTCTTTCAAAACGATAATGCACATTCCAAGATATCGCGTCTCATAATCCGCTCCATATTTTCTCAATTGGACCCGCGTAGAAATTGCCATAAGGATCAAATTGGATTCCTGGTTCCCACTTCCTGATAGGGATCCAATGGATCATCGCATTCGATTCGTATGGTAGAGCGTGACATTCGTACATTGGAATCTGATCGGGAGTCCCCATTGGAATCCAATGTACGAATCCAATTTGAATTTTCAAGGATTCCCACGTCATCGAATAGAATCCGATACGATTGTTGGTGGATCCTATTGCATTCTGTAGGTTGAGTCATTTAAATGATGTGTATATATATATTTCATATTCAATCCGGTCAATTTAACCCGGACAAGCTTTTAGTCGGTTTTCATTGATAAAAATCAGGGATACACTTTAAATATTTCTTTAAATGTCTGCATAATAAAAATTAGGAAAGTGTAAAATTAAATGGTTTTAAAAAATCGTTGAACATTTTCAATATTGGCGAGTGGCCGTTTCACGAAAAATTCATCCGGGTCAAAATGAGCCACGGTGAGAGAAAAGTCCATGGCATTGACAACAAACGCACATGGTAAAAGAGGGGATAGTAAAATTCATTATAGTTTATTGACATCGCAATCATAGTATGGTTAACACGACTATAAGCGAAATGTATACTTGAACATGCGATTTGGGTGGCGTGTTTGACTATCTATTATCCCTAAAATGATTATTCACTATTGTAAAAGGCTTGACCATATAGATAAGGTTAATTCAGTACTATAACAAAATCGGCGTATCAATACTTCTGTTGTATACTGTACGTTAGGTTTTGTTCAGTCAAACTTCTACTATTTTTTTCCAGGTTTGTACAATTCATATGATTAACATTAACGTTTTTCGAGTATAATTTGTTAGAAGACCTTATGAAAGGGGACAATTAAAAAAAAAATTATAGTACAGTTTACTTACAGTGAATACGTGAATCATTTGCAGTTCGAGCAACCGCAGCTTGACAGTTTTAAGAACTTGGAGAAAGTGCTAAAGGACACGGGGATAGAGGACGTAGTAACAATGAAAAAAGGGAAAGGGAGTAGAAAAAAGGGAAGAGGGTAAAATAGATGAAAAGATAAAAAAAGGTTCAGAATGTCTAAAAAAGAACATTTTGGACGAGAAGGAGGAAAGAATACGAAAATCGTCTTATAATGGCAACTACAAATATATCGTGGATAATGAGGAAAGGCCATGGAAGTATTGGGCGGAAGAGGGTGTGAAGGGTAGGGATAAAGAGATGTGGGCAAGATTGAGATGCGGAAATATATGGAGGGCGGGGAAGAAGGGGGAAGAGGACTGGAGATGCTGAATTTGCGAGAAAGAAAATGAAACAATGGAGCACCTGCTGATATGTGAAAAAGAATGGAAAATTGTAACGACGAAAGCGAGAAAGGAAGCTGAGGAGTGGGTGCAAGGAGTGGATAAGGTGACGATAAAGGGGGAAATGATAAACATGTTGAGTGGAAAGATAAATATAGGGATATGCCGGTATTTCAGAGAAATAGAGGAAGTATGTAAAAAAATGCGCAAGGAGAAAGAGGGAGTTGAAAGCGATGGAGATGAGGAGTAAAGTGACAAAAAGAGAGCAAAGATATGCGGGGTAGAACATAGAATTAAGGTAGACGTAAGAAAAATGTGAATGAACAAAGCGAAAACTTTTTGTAAAAAATTCGTAAAACAAGTTTTGCAAATAAAACTCGATTATTATAATATTATTATAGTTTTAAGAACTACGCATGTTTCACAAACTGTTACATAGTATGTTTGTTGCATTGCAAAAATAGGATATCAGTTCAACACTTCTTGTAGTTCACCTTCCGTTCTTGTAGGACACACAAAATATTTTTCATAATTTTTCACCATTCCGGGTTGCTAACACCACGATTGAATATATATTGCAGATCACCAAATATGGTAATTTTTCTGGTTGCAAATCACAATAATAACAATACAAATGCAATATTTATTCGTTCGAAACAACAAGATATTTGAACATCAGACACATTTACTCGTGCAGATATCTTTTAAATTAAAATGTCTCTTATATTTTCGAATCAACAATATATTTTGGTCAAATACCAATTTATTCAATTGGCGATATTAAAAAATGTTCGAAATAAATTTAAAAAAAATTTCAAACCATTACACTACCGACAGAAATTAAGGGAACAAAAAATACCAAATTTTTCAGGTCATTTTCAAAATGCTCTATCTCCGCGAAAAATCATCGTAGGAAACAAATTAAAAAAGCCTTTTAAAGCTTTAAATCTCTAGTTTTCGAATTTCATCTTCAATATTTTTTCCACCCTTTGTTACTAATGAATCAAAATAAAGTCCGCGAAAAAATTATTTTCTCGAAATCGTAGTAAATCGTGAGACGAGGAAAAAAATTGAAATAGATCCTAGTTAAATCAAACACATTTTTCAACATCGTAATCATAAGCCGTTCACTGAAAACCTAGAAGTACGTGACTCGATCATATATATTACGAAAATCAGCTGATCCGGCGAGTGAATGAAGTACACATAAGATATAGATAGAAATCAAGGTAATTAAGGGGAAAATTGTCTGAGTTATGTTTCCGGCCAACTTGAAAAATGCAGTTTCGAGATAAACGCTGCGCAGCTGCCATTTTTAAATTAATCGGTTAAAAAAAACTCGATTATTATTATATTATTATAGTTTTAAGAACTACGCGTGTTTCACAAACAGTTACATAGTATGTTTGTTGCATTGCAAAAATAGGATATCAGTTCAACACTACCCTTGTAGTTCACCTTCCGTTCTTGTAGGACACACATTACTGTGCATTTAGCAGGTCGTATCATATAATATTGTATAAATCACTATTATATGGTACAAAACTATTGCGAAGCGCCAAAAATCCATTTAAACAGTGACTTATATGATAAAAGAAAAAGATCTGTGCAAAATTTCACCTAAATCGCAGGCAAGAGCTATTCGTAAGTACAGCCGTAATGACTTTTGTCTCTTTTGCCATATCTGTGCTCAAGATGTCAAAAGTACTCAGTAGCGAACTGGCGTGCGTTCAACACGCTGAGTATTTTCTCGTGACTTTTCACACATTTCCGATTCGAAAGTGGTAAAAATTCGAAAACGGCATGTATCGGAGAACAATGCAAAATCCAATCGAATTCCGACGAGGAATCCCTACGTGCGCTCTCCCTAACGGATCCCTACAGAGATGTGGGTGCATCTTGGGAATCCCCAAAAATCTGTCCACGATATCACGAAAGATTATTTTTTGGGAGTTCCAACAAATTCCAGTTGAGAATTTCAAGTAAAAAGTCCCCCAATGACGTCAATCGGGAAATAGTGCGAAATCCACTTGGATTCCAGCCTCTCTACGTGCAGCGTCGCCAACGACTTCTACACGGGGACCCCGTCTTTCAGTTTGCTCCACATAACGCATACCCATCACTGATCCGAAAAACGGACGTAACTTAAGCTCCACGTTGAAGCGTAACGGACATTGATGTGCGAGTACATAAATTATTCAATAGGTATGAATTCGAATTGAGCCTAATTTGAATAAATTTTGCATCGTTCGGACGAATTGTAGAAAGTACGAGCGAAAATGTTATTGCCACAAGTTATATTCATCCTCGTGGCGTCCTCGCCAATGTCTCGTAAAATACAGGAAATATCTATATGTTATTACTTACAAGACAGGTATAAGCATAGTTGTATAGTCACCTATAGTTCTGTGCCAGTATGTGCCATATATACATAGCGTATGTGTATATGTATATATATGTACTAGCAAAGCGCAGCTCTCTATCGCGGTCGATAATAAATCTTCGTGCACGTATAATACCCCGGCTCGTGTGATTTATCGTTCCGGTCTCTATGATTCATTTGGTGCGCACTCTGTCCGTCTCTCTCTCTCTCTCTCTCTCTCTCTCTCTCTCTCTCTCTCTCTCTCTCTCTCTCTCTCTCTCTCTCTCCCTCCCCCCCCCCCCCCTCTATCTCTCTCTCTCTCTTTTCCGTATCTCTGCGCCTAGGCAAGTGTGTATACGTGTACGTGTAACTCGTTTTGTATTGTAAGCATATTCGTTTGCATCTATTCCAAGTGCTACCGCTGCAGAGCTGAGGTGAGAGCAGAAAAAATACTCGGAGAACAACATGGAGTGATAGAAACGGGCGGGGAAAAAAGATTATAAATTGTTTAAAAAAAAACACGGGCCGCGAAGTTTGCTTGAGAATATTTTTGAGGATATACGGAAATGAGGGAGCTGAGGGGGAAAAACGCAAAGCATGGATATACGCGTGCTAAAAAGACGGAAGACTGTGCGGATTAGAGACTAATATGAACACGAAAACCGTGACGGATATGAATAGGAAGAAATCCGAAGACAAGAAAAATATGAAGAAGATGAAGAACAATGCGAAAAAAGAATAGTGAGAGCATGGTAGGTAAAACTGCGAGGATGAATGCTGAATCGACTGCGAGAGTGCAGAAGGACCAAGAAGACTTGTTGGGTAGACGGAACGATTTTTTTTTCGTTCGCCCGCAAGTCATTCGGTGACCTGGATACGGATTGATAAGTGGAAAATATTATTTGCCACTTTTCTTCTTCGTCGGTCGACTTCAACTTCAATAATTGTTCAATTATTCTCTCAATTTATCTTCTTTATAGTTCTATCATTCAATTATTTAATTCAATGAAATTGAATTAAATAATTGAATAATATTTAATAGTTCCTTTCATCTTCATCGTCAATAATTATTCAATAATTATATGTCCAATTATAGAATATTATTATTATTATTATTATTATTATTATATTGAATATGATTTGTGTATAATGTATAATATTTAATTTTATACATTATAAATTATATAAAAATAATAGCCAAGAATTCAATTCGACTTCAATAATAGAATAATTGTTGAAGTTGAAGACGAAAGGCATAGAAGAACTAGAATGGGAATGAAAAATCGAGGAGAAAATCCTTCTTCTAACCCCCCCTGCCCCTCCAGGCACGATTCTCTCCAGCTTCAAGAGGGTTCGCAGCTTTCAGGATGACGAAGGATCTCCGCCTCTCGTTACCTTCACGTATTGCATATACGTTCGTAGTGAATTCGCAAGTGCCATCAGAGTCTCGCTCGGATCGAGCTCTGTCCCTGCGTGCATACTTCCGATCTATAGGTGTTTTCGTTTCTTCAATACTTGACAGTCAATGAAACATTCCATACGGAATATGGCAATAAGTGTCAATTATTGGTTGCTCGTAGAAAAACTCAGCCAATGCTTGTCACCATCGCGTCGGCGGATTATAAAATAGTTCATAAACAGAGGGAGCGAGAGAGAGAGAGAGAGAGAGAGAGAGAGAGAACAAGAAAGAAAGCTCGAAAGAAATTGTTCGATCGAAAACTGCACGGGGATCAATGGTTAATTAACCTCCATAAATTCTGTCATTCCATAAAAAAATTGTACTCTCGTATAAACTTCATTCCCGAAGTAAAACCAAAAACCAACGATATCGCTCTGCCCAGAATAATCGATGATTTATCAAAACAAAAAACGTCACCGGAACGAAAAGTCCTTGCGAGTCCTTTCCTCCGTCACGAAACGAGCCACGACTCGCCCGACCAGCCGAATGAAGCGTTATGCTCGCCCGTACATTCTCGACCCTTAATCCTTTTTCGAGATTTTTTCGCTCATTCCGAACGTAGGAAAAAAAAGACGAGTATGCCAAGAGTTTGTGAATGAATGGACTTTTACTCGGTTGAAAGGGCGACCAAAGTGAGAATCGGAGAGAGGAGGGAGAGAGAGAGAGAGAGAGAGAGAGAGAGAGAGAGAGAGAGAGAGAGAGAGAGAGAGAAAAGAAGCTGGAGAAAAGACTCACAGAAGATGTGCGAGAAGAGGAAGAGAAGGAGCGTGCGCTCGAGCACAAGGCGTGAGATAGGTCATCCCGCGGAGGTCCACGGGATCGCGAGAGATTCTTCCTCCCAGGAATATGCTATATGTATATAACGCCACATTCGTATATATACGTATGCGCTGTGTGCCCCATGGGGCCTGTAGAGAGCTTGGCAAACACTCGAAAGAGCTAGACGTTCGATGTTCTCCGAGCTCACGGGATTCTACGAGTCTCTTATTCGCCCGCAATGCATGTATGCACATTTTCATATGGACGTATGCCTAAGTCTCTCAGCTTCGTCTTACCTGGCCGATAATACACATGCATTTACATACATATAAGAGAACATCATGAACCTGTAATGTCCATTCAATATCGCCGATCAGGATACCAGATTTGCGAGCTGCCCGGAATGTTTTTCAACCAAATCGTTGATTTTGGAAAGGGGATGGTCCTTGGAATGGCCTTTGTATAAATGCGTATGGATTTATTTAAAGATGAGTTTGCAGAAATTTGGGTTTACATCATGTTGAGTATGGTGGAGAATAGGGTAGTACGAGGACGGTCCTCGAAGTCGAATGGCTTCAAAATCACTTTCTCCAGACACCACACACACAGACACATGTACGCGAGGGTTTGGACGCTGTGAAAAGTTCCGCCACACGACAACCACGAGTACTTTATGCTTCTCGTCATCCTCCCAATGTCGACGAGGCCATTGCACTGCACTGGGAGAAGCTCGGAATTATCTTCCCCACGGCCAAAGATTGCTAGTGCTTCGAAAATAAAAGTTGAAACTGGTTCGGAGATGAAAACGTTGAAATTCGAATGAAAGCATTGAAAATTAATCATTTTCGGGTCCAAGCTTCGGGCGAAGGTAAGAAAACGCCGGTGAATTGCGGAAAGATAAACCTTAAGGTTTTTTTGGGGAAGAAACTATATCATGAAGCCCGTTGCGAAAATAGGTGTCCATCGCAGAGGAGACTTAACGTTGATCTCGTTGATTGAGCATTTACAAGGAACATCACTTAAGTGTCCGCCTTCGATTTTGTTGAAACTCATATATGTGATAAAGCATTCAAAACTATTAGACACGTATTTTTTTTATCTGCGGAAAAACTTTTTTAAGGGGGTAAGCACTATCAGAGAAAGACCCCTTAATTTTTTTCAATTATTCTATAATGGATTTTTCATTGTTCTACATTAGAAGAATTTTGGTTTTTGTTTCATTCAAATCGGTGGATTTGTGGGTGAAACTGCAATTCCACCCACCCCTTTCTTTGAGGGGTGGTTTCCCTCCTTAAAACCGTTTTTTTTGCAGATACAAAAAAAGTGTGTAATAGTTTTCGATGCTTTATCACATGTACGAGTTTCAACCAAATCGACGCGACGGCGGACCCTTAAGCGATGTTCCTTGTTGGATGCGATTTATCATTGATACGATGGAATCGATCGAAGCACACTGATAAAAAAGATTTATTGAAATCAACTAAATACACGGCTGCCCAAAATTTCCCCTCCTCCTTATATAAAAAAAAACGAACAGTAATTTCTATGTGAAATTTCCTATATTTATAGTAGACAAATAATAACGGGGGGGTCTTCAAAAGTGGGGGGGAAACTCCCCACTTTTGAGGGTAACTTTTGGCCAGCGGTGTACGTTTAGTTGATTCTTTTTTACTTGAATTAACTAAAATGTTCGTATCGATGTTTTTTTTTATTTCACTATTCCAAAGATTGATACCAAATATATTTGGTTATTTTAATAAAGATCGATTCAACACCTTTGAGCCTTTAAAAATTTATCTGAATCTAATAATTTTGGTATTTGGTATTATTTTTTCAAAAAAATATACAGCCGTATAGACTAAATGGGTATATTCAGATAGCGTACTTGAATTAACTAGCAAATTAATAGATGCAGTAGTACGCGCTGCGGCCGGAGTGTGGCGCAGGGCCCAAGGCTTCGCCGCCAAGGCAATTGTACTCTGAGCGAGCATATAACCGCGAAACGTATCGACGCACCACGAAGTTTGTGCATTGTCGCTCGTGGCCGATCAAGTGTATTGCGAAAGAATTACAGATCTTGCGATACTCACGCAATGGGAACATCCTCTCGTATCTACCGAAATGCTGGTAGTACAAAATATTTTTCATAATTTTTCACCATTCCGGGTTGCTAACACCACGATTGAATATATATTGCAGATCACCAAATATGGTAATTTTTCTGGTTGCAAATGAAAATAATAATAATACAAATGCAATTTTTATTCGTTCGAAACAACAAGATATTTGAACATCAGACACATTTACTCGTGCAGATATTTTTTTAATTAAAATGTCGCTTATATTTTCGAATCAACAATATATTTTGGTCAAATACCAATGTATTCAATTGGCGATATTAAAAAACGTTCGAAATAAATGTAAAAAAAAATTTAACCATTACACTACCGACATAAATTAAGGGAACAAAAAAATACCAATTTTTTCAGGTAATTTTCAAAATGCTCTATCTCCGCGAAAAATCATCGTAGGAAACAAATTAAAAAAGCTTTTTAAAGCTTTAAATCTCTAGTTTTCGAATTTCATCTTCAATCTTTTTTCCACCCTTTGTTACTAATAAATCAAAATAAAACCCGCGAAAAAATTATTTTCTCGAAATCGTAGTAAATCGTGAGACAAGGAAAAAAATTGAAATAGATCCTAGTTAAATCAATCATAAGCCGTTCACTGAAATCCTAGAAGTATGTGACCCGATCACATATTTCACGAAAATCAGCTGATCCGGCGAGTGAATAAAATACACATAAGATATAGATAGAAATCAGGATAATTAAGGGGAAAATTGTCTGAGATATGTTTCCGGCCAACTTAAAAAATGCAGTTTCGAGATGAACGCTACGCAGCCGCCATTGTTAAATTAATCGCTTCAAAAAAATTATTGTACACAGTCACTGATACGTATGATAAACCCCCCTTTTTGTAATCTCGATTTATTTTGTAGTTTTTCTAAAAAAAAAAATCCCCAAAAAGCCTATTTTTTTGGCCTCTAGAGTGGTCTAAGGCCTTAATGAAATATGTTTCAAAGCCTCCTACAATACTGACTATACGTACGCACATACACATACACAGCATCAACATGTGTACGATGCAAGTTGGTGCGCTGAAAGAGCTGGATGAAAGAGAAGAGAAGGCGAAGCAGGGAGAAGCAAAAAGTGAGAGATGAGGAAGAGAAAAAGTAAAAAACGACGAATCAGCCTGGGAGATAGCGGTGGGAGAGGAGAGGCTGATGGAAGCTCGTCGAAAGGACCAAAAGGACGGAAAAAAGCATGTGTGTGCATATGTATATATGTGAGTGTGTGATCGTTCTGAACGAGAGTGGCGGGGGCGGGGCCCTGCCGTCTATACGAGGCCCCGGATCTAGAGATGGTGGGCCCACTCTCCCTCTCTCTCTCTCTCTCTCTTTCTCTCTCTCTCTTTCTCTTTCTCTATCCTTCTTCACCATCTTCCATCTTTCGAGAACGCGTTTGGACCGTGGGTTAACCCAACCCCCTTCGTGTTCTTCCATATATGTATCTATAAATGGGTACGAGTGTGCGTGCGTCTGTATATCCGCATACACGCTCACATTCGTATACACGTATTCCCACACGTGTGTGTGTGTGTGTGTGTGTGTGTATCCCAATGGATCCACCTTCTGCCGATTCCTTCATTTTTTAAAATTACCCTGTCCTTTATTTTCTATCCTTTCAATTTCTCAATCTTGTATATCAATTTCAATTGTAATAGAAATTTATAAATTTCAATTAATCGCATCGACTTTGTATTTCGACAACTCGCGTATACTTGATAGTTTGAGCGAATTCTCGACGTATAAGAGACCAACCTTAAGGTATTCCTTTCGGGAACCCGAATATTTAGAAATTAGCTGATTTTCGTCTATAATCGAGTGGAAAAACATTCCAGTATAGTGGTAAAATTTCGAGGCAAATTACTGAACCTTTAACGAAAAATTATTACTAAAAATCGTCGTATTTATGACGAGTTTTATGGAGATGACACGCTGGCTACAATTCTATCGGATAATGAGAATACGCTAAATAATTTTCGATGCCTAGTATAAACTGCTCACGCGTGTAAAGAATCTGAAGATTCCGTAACGACGACAAAAATAGGTGGTCACCGAATGTTTGAGGGATCATCACAGTGTAACGGGTCGAAAAATAGCTGATTTTCGCGATTTTTTTTTACGATGGTTAAAATGCGATATTCAGTCTGATTTTTTTATGTCGAATCAAAGCACTCGTGCAGAACAGAAAACACATTTTTATACGTTTATTTTTGTCTACTTTTACATATTTTTAAACGGTTGAAAATGTCTGCGAAAAAAAGTAGTCCTTACGGTGTACATGGTTGCGGCCGTAAGTATTATCTGAAACAAAATTTGTAAAAAGATTATTAATCAGTATGAAAACCGCTATCTTGCTATGAAGTTATTTAAAAATCAAAATTGACAAAATGGCGGTGCTTTGAAAAAAAAGTATCGAATTTAGACTATTTTTTCGGCAGTTTTTCGTTGAAAAAAATATGGAGATTAAAAAAAACTTCCATAGCAAGATAAAGAATGGCGTGAAGAATGTTTGAGACGGATAGTTTGAAAACTCTTCCTTTGAGAGTGTACATCGTTTTGGAAAATGACATTTCGAGAAAAACGCGTTCGTCCGCGCCAGGTCTCACGTAGCTGGTTGAATCCCTTTTTCTGACCCAGAACAATTCGAATTTCGCCCCAAAAATTGAACAGCATGTATGTAATCGTCTATATTATCGGACAATGCAAAAAAATGGATTTTTTAAATATCTTACATTATGATGATCCCTTAAAGGAAATATTAATGATAACAGATAAACGTGACTAGCGGGAGAATTTTCGTAGCCGGGCCTTTTCAGAGAAAATTAATGTCCAAATCTACTAAATTTGCGCGACATTATTTATTCCAGTTTATCGTTGGTAATACAATATAACTTACAAATGATTTAGAAGAACCCTCCTCATGCCCCCACAAAATACGGCCTCCGCGGAAGTTATACCTTAAGGGAAGTTTCTGCCTTGTTGGGCCAAAAAATGTTCGATTTTTAACCAATTTTTTATGCGAAAAGTATTAAATATAGAATTTTGATATTTGGCATGTTGACTAAGCGGTCTTTATGGAACATCAAAATATTTTTTAAAGCTTGACAAAACATGGTGGTTGGACTGCGAGGAGCCGCATATGTCGGTGCGCGACATGACATTCTTCCCATTCTTACCACCATGCTTTGTCAAACTAAAAAATATTTTGATGTTCAATAAAGACCGCTTAGTCAACATACCAAACATCAACATTCTATATTTAATACTTTCGCATAAAAAATTGTTAAAAATCGAACATTTTTTGGCCCAACAATGCAGAAACTTCCCATAAATGCCATTTTTTCTTCGCTCCCTTGAGTCGTATTTCTGCCGTCTTCACTACGGCATACTGTCATTTATTTATTCGCGTTGCAGCCAAACATTCCGTAGAGCTTTCGAAGCGTATACAGTAGAGCGTCAATTAACCCAAACGTCAATTGTCCGAATGGCGTTCTGGGGTATCCAAAATATCAATTATATAAACAATAATTTTGTTCATCCGAATGCTCACTTATTCGAACGATTACGCCCTATATACTGTCGCACGATGTATACATTCTTGTACGTCCCCCCCCCTCCACTTTCTCGGTCCGCGCTCGCGCGCACTTTGCTTTCCGCTGGTAGTCGAGATTTGGCAGCAACGAAACGAGCTTCCGTTGTGAAGCAGAAGAAAATCGTCAACTGTTTCAAAAATAAATAGATAACTCAAAGATGTACCGATGTTGATTATTTTTAAATACATATTTAAATTCGTTTTAAATCATTAAATGATACAACGGTTATTTGCAATTCACCAAAAATGCACTTGTATTATTAAAATATTAATGTTCATTGTATTTTTAAATATATATATTTTATCATATTGAAATAATCAACGTTTTTATTCGCCCACGGTATATTGCTGTTCGGTAATCCGAATGTTCGATTATCCGAAAGGCGCCCAATTGATTCGGATGATCGACGCTCTACTGTAATATTGCATCCAATGATTGAGAAGAATATTCAACACATATCGACCGGAAAGAGTACTTCGCACTTGAGATTGTACAGCCAGAAATTCGCGATATTTTATGTATACGTTGGTATATGTACGTGCATGGTATAAGTGCACTGAGAATTGGATAGGCACGTACCACCGTAATGCATGGTTATGCACAACTCGAGGCGCGAGACGGGAGAGCGAGAGAGAGAGAGAGAGAGAGAGAGAGAGAGAAAGAGAGAGAGAGAGATGAAGTAGGCGTCCCAGGTACGTGTATGATTGACACGTTGTAATTAGCCGCGGTTTTATGAGCGAAGATTGAAGAAAGAGCTGGCAACATGTGGGGGAGGGAGCTGCAAAAGGGGAATCTATCCTCGTTGGGACAAAAGAAATAAAAATGGACAGGGACGATGATTCCGAAGGATGATGAGGAACTTGCGCGCGCCCTCTCTTGTCCTGCCTTTGGGTTGATATATATCTACAAACACATACATACACGCGTGCACATAAGCATAGGCGCATTTATGCCACGGATAAAATGCCATTCCCACGTACTAAACCGCGTCATCCCTTCAGGGCCGGGCTCATGAATATTACACTATATATTTATGTATATTTGTACTCACGTGTATATACGTATATAATACGGTTCCTTTTATCGATGTGTGTCCGATGAGTCAACGAGCTTCTCGTTAACTCATAAATCGAGATACGATCTACGAAAATATAATAAGCCATATTTGCAATGAAGTTTTTCTTGTACCGTCTGTATTAATTGCAAATGTATAAATCGAAATTTTATTTCGGCTGTCGAATCGAACGACAGAAATGTTCGTTGTATCAATAGCAATGAATTGCTCGAAGTTCCGATGAAGGGATGAATTTGTTTTTTTTTCTTTCGTTTGGAGAGAATATGAGTATGGCGGCCCGTCGATCGTGACTTTTGGTGGGTCGAAAAATGCAATGGCCCGTCTTCCAATCTTTTGTTGCCACTTACGCAGGTATAGATAATGTGAGAATTTCGGCGATTCTCTTTCAAGTTTCCAAACATTGCGTCCAATGGAAAGCAGTGCGGAAAGCAGCTGTGTTTCAAATGGGAAAAGGGATGCAAGGTATACGTATAAGATACACGGGATACATGTAGGTGGGAGAGAAAAAAGGGAAGAGTGTTCAAGAATCCCGCGCGAAGGCGGAGATTTTTGTTCTTCACGAGATCCTTCCTCCATATTTTCTTATTTGGGCGTTAATGGATTAGGGACGCGGCCATATTTCACTCCGAATGGATGTTTCAAAGAGAGATCGACAAACACCGAGGTGCACTCGAAAAACGCAAAGAAACTTCCGTCATTGACCAAATTTTTACGGAAAACTTTTCATCCTGACAATGAGACTATAGCTTATCGTACTTCAGAAGTACGAAGAAGATGTTTAGCGGGACCTAAAAATCCATAAAACGTTTTTGAAAACTGGGTAACCTAAATGAACTAATTGAGATCGAATTAATTTTATTCAGCCGTAATTGATCCACTACCATGCTATTTTACTCGACTGGAGCTGTACTATGATTATTGAAAATTCATTGATCGGTATTGAAGATAGGATTTATCGAAACCGGAAGAGCTTGTCTTTTCCAACTACCACAATCGGTCGTTTTTTTTTGGCTTGATGTTACTCCTATTCCTTTAGAATCGAAATATGAAGAATAATTATGAGAACAATAATAATAATCGTACCGATGACAATACATTTGTTTGAAATTTACAATAATATTATTTATAATTTACAATTTACTCAATTATTTAATATTTACCATTTACAAACAATAATAATAATCTTACCGATAACAATATGTTTGTTTGAAATTCCTCTTCCATCAACACTTGGGCATCAATAAATGGATACTATAAAAGGAGGTATGATGTTATGATCGATTTTGTGTCCCGAGCTTGCCATCATAGTTTACAGTAAATAGAACAATAATTATTTAAGCCATAGTATGTAAGTGTGTGTATTAATATATATTTCCTTTAAAATCCATATATGAAGAATAGTAATGAAAACACACACAATGATAATAATAATAATAATCATACCGATAACAATACAAATACTTCTGTTTGGAATTTATCTTCAATCAAGAATAACAATTAACGATAATAATAATCTTACCGGTAACAATACAAATATGTTTGTTTTATTTGTTTGAAATTTCTCTTTCAGCAACACTTCGGCAAATAGATATTATAAAACAATGTGTGATGTTCCGATCGATTTTGTATCCCAAGGTCGCCATGTTAGTTTACAGTAAATAGAACAATAATTATTTAAGCCATAGTATGTAAGTGTAAGGTTGTGTATTATATATATATATATATATATATATATATATATATATATATATATATATATATATATATATATATATATTCTTTGAAATCCAAATATGGAGAATAATTATGAAAATACACACAATGATAACAGTACAAATATTTTCGTTTTATTTGTTTAAAATTTCTTTTCCATCAACAATAATAATAATCTTAGCGATAACAATACAAATTTGTTTGTTTTATTTGTTTGAAATTTCTCTTCCATCAACACTTCGGCATCACTAAACAGATATTATAAAACGATGTATTATGTTGCTATCACTTTTGTGTCCCGAACTTGCCATAATAGTTTACAGTGAATAGAAAAATAATTATTTAAGCCATAGTATACAAGTGTAAGTGTGTGTAATTATTTATAAATATATATATATATATATATATATGTATGCTTCGATTATGTACATTTATGTACATATAACATTCCGAAAAGTCACGATGCGAACGCCAAAATATTAGTAAATAGATGTAAAGTCGTCGGGCGGGATCTTTTTGGCTTTGGCGTATACATGTATGTGCCCCGCTGGGCGAACAGGGGCACCCCATCGGGAGATCCGGCACACAGCCATTCCCCAGCGCCCGTCCGCGCCATTCTTTCTTTTCTTTATATAGGACATACTCGAATAAATAAATTATATATATATATATATATATATATATATATATATATATAGACTTGGACGTCATCTTCTCCTCCTCCGGTACTTTTATTCCTGCCTCGTTCTTATTACAAAACGTTTCGCTTTTGCAATATATATATATATATATATATATATATATATATATATATATATATATATACATACATACATACATACACACACATACTCGTTGGTCTTTTTTCCCACAGAAAAGCGCGAGAAACGTACACGCCTAATTTGCCGAAGAAAGGACGAGAATCTCGAGAAAGTTTTTCTCTCGCCCACAGTCGCAGGATAGAAAATATTTGTAAAAAGTAATGAAAAGAAGGCTCAGGGGGCTCGATTTGCGATCGAACACGTTGGGGAGAAAAAAAATTACGGGCGGAGATCTTTTAATTGTACGATACGCGGAGGGTCCACGCTTCGCGAGCGAGACTTTCGAAGTGCTTTTGTACCCACTATCTTGGATGGGTGTTCATTCAACAAAGGCAGCACTTTTCCCAATGATTCTATACGAGGCCGACTGCAACACGCCCAAAATTTGTCACCGAATGGATCACCCCTCGGGGAATTTCGGGACAATATACACACGCAATGACTCTGCAGCTTCGAGCTCAATTGACAATCCGGTTAATCGTTTTTTTTTTCTTTCATGATGTGGGAACCACCATTCAACCCCTTCGCATCCATAATATTTCACCTCGTCATCGTATCGCGGCCATTTTTCTACGACCAACCGTAAAAACAGTAAAATTGTAGAGAATTTTGATTTTTTCAGACGTCTCGGAGTAATCCCAATAAATGAATGTTTCGCAGCAAGGGAATCATCGCTGGAGCGAGTAAAAGCCATTCAAACGAAGCTCGAGTACATTCGACGTGACATATAGTCATGTCAAATTGCACATGTCAAATTTCGTGCCAAAAAAAGAGTATTTGTGGGGAATTTTAGTGCACTACTTTATTTAAAAAAATCTGCAGCTGAAGCACACACACTGAAAGAAATGTATGGTGTTCTCAACTGTATTTTATATTTCCCTGAGGGGACAATAATATTTTATAGCCATAATTACTGCCAAAAGTATAGTGCTGCTTATTTATATTTTAGGAGTTGCATGAATTATGCACATATGTTAACCGTAACCACCAATCTTACAAACATACGTTCATTCTCCAATGATATATAATATAGTAGGTTTTCACAAAATGGATATTTGCTGATACCATGAAAAAATTACTCCACCAAGATTCTAATAGTGAACTGAAATATATATACACGAAATTCTGCACAGATCTTTTTTTATAATATAAGTTCTTGTTTAAATGGATTTTCACCGCTTCGCAATAGTTTTGTACCATAAAATAGTGATTTGTACCTTATTATACGATACGACCTGCTAAATGCATAGTAACGTGTGTCCTACAAGAACAGAAGGTGAACTACAAGATCAATTGTTGAGATGATATCCTATTTTTGCAATGCAACAAACATGCTATGTAACAGTTTGTGAGACATGCGTAGTTCTTAAAACTATTAAGCTGCGCTTGCTCGAACTGCAAATGATTTACGTCTTCGTTTTAGGTAAACTTTACTATAATTTTTTTCGCATAGTCACTTTTCATAATGTCTGCTAACAAATTACAGTCGACAAACGTTTATGTTAACCATATGAATTGTACAAACCTGAAAAAAATAGTAGAAGTTTAACTGAACAAAACCTAACGTACAGTGTACAGCATTAGTATTGATACGCCGATTTTGTTATAGTAGTGAATTAACCTGTCTATACGGTCAAGCCTTTTACAATGGTGAATAATCATTTCGGGGATAATAGATAGTCAAACACGCCACCCAAATCGCATGTTCAAGTATAATTTTCGCTTATAGTCGTGTTAACCATATTATGATTGCAGTGTCAATGAACAATAACGAATTTGACAATCCCCTCTTTCGAGCCGAGTTGAAATTCCGGACCTTGAATGATCAGAGCGCTCAAAACTACGAAAGAATTTTACCCCAAAGACCAAAACTCCGAAAATCGGAACAGCGTAAAAATAATACGGCTATGGAATTTTGAAGTTTCAAAATTTTCAATAAAACGACGGGCACGATTGCGATATCTTTGGCGCCTTTATTTGACCCTAGTTTATTGATGTTTGGCCCAGAATAAAACTTTTTTCAAAAGTGACAAAAATTGAAATTCGGCGTTTAAGGGGGTGAAACAGGGGGTTGAAAGTCGAAGCATTATTATGTTTGTGGTTCCCAATTTTGACCATGCAGCATCCATATTCGATAGAAAATGCGACTTTTGTGTGTGTGGAATCGTTGGGTGGGTCTGGAGCACCTTCGATGTGTGTGCGGAATCGTTGGGTGGGTCTGGAGCACCTTCGATGTGTGTGTGGAATCGTTGGGTGGGTCTGGAGCACCTTCGATGTGTGCGTGGAATCGTTGGGTGGGTCTGGAGCACTTTCGATATGTGTACGATACCGTTCAACGTTGATTAGCCTTAGGTGCTCTTAATTTCATTTTTCCGGCATATGCTTGGGCACGATTACGATATATCTGGCGCCTTAATTTGATCGTGGATTATTCATGTTTGGCGCAAAAGAAACACTTTTTTGAGAATGAAAAAATCGCGATTTTGGCTTCCTTTAGAAGATAGAGGACATTTTACGAATTATTTGTTATTAAGCGATTTAGCTGGTTTGCGTTAATGTAGCTTTCTTCGGAATGCCCTATGTCGAGAAAATAAACAAGAACAAACCCAAACAAAGTACGACGTAACAATGTAAAACACGTGGAAAATTCAATTTACATAGAAAATCGGAAAAATACACTTGTTCTCTTCGAAGCGCTGTAAATCCAAAACTAAGGCTCAAAACGAAAAAAGTTATTCTTGTTTTTCGTATTTTTTTCGCCCATAGTTCATAATCCAATGGTCAAATTCAGGCGCCAAAGATATCGTAATCTCCCGAAACGACGAATTATTTCAAGTTTTTTATTTTTTATTTTCAATAAGTGATTTTACGTCAATTTTGAAATTTGTCTAGACAATGTGATACGTTCCACATCATTTACAGTCAACTATGCAGACCTTCGCTGGCATGATCTTTACGAAACTTGTAATTTCGGAACATTAAAATTAGGAATTTTAAATCGCCGGAGCATTCAAAGTTCGGAATTTCTCCGGTTCTTTTACCATGGGAGTTTATTTGGATTGTAAATACCATGGATTTTTCTCTCAGTGCGGTCGATCCGACGAGTTGTTTCCCATTCGTATAAATTTCCTTTGACACGAATAAGGTCCATTAAAAGTGCTGTAAATCAATTTTTCTCGGTGACTTTCTTTGACGTCCGAACTCGAGGGAATTAGGGCTCTTATTGAAGAAGTGCCAAGCGCGCGTTGCACGGGGATAAACGTGCAATCTGAATTTAAAAAAAGGAGAAGAAATCTGCCCTACACGTGTTTCTCTATATACGGGGTGTACGTGTGAGAGCGGTGAAAGTGTCGCTCGAGACCGCAAAGAGCACACGAAATGTCCCCTCGTTATTGTCCGAGAGGGCTAATCGTTACCCCGCAGGTAATCCATTCAGACTGTACCGACACGTCACACCCCCCCTGGGACCTTTAATGGACCCCGTTTGTCCTCGAGAAACCATACCGGCACTTCATACACAGACATGTGTGAATGCACACATATGTGTGTACCCATACACGTGCACAATAGTTACACGGTGGTGCAGTGGCGAATGGCGAAGAGAGTCCATGAGATCGTGATCCCTGATTCGTTCGCTTTCTTTCGTACGTTCCCTCTGATCCCGTAATCCCGAGATATCCCTCGTGGTCTGTAACGGCGAGCTCGGTCTCTTGAAAACAACTTTTCAAAGGCACTTTTTTCAATCCGCCCTCTCTCGTGGATACTCCTCCGTACTTTCCAACTGCCTGCGCATTGCACATGACGTGTAATGATAATAATGATAAGAATGGGAGGTCTTCGATATCAATAGAGATCGTAATTGATAGGATGAGGATTCGTATTAGCGGAAACATACACCGATGATGAAAATGGTGGGAAAATTGAAGCAGAAGTCGAATATTTTGTCGCGGACTCGCGGAACCTCCAAGTGTCCCGAAAAATGAAGAAGATCGGCTTCGTTTCACTGCATGAATATTAAGAGAAAAAATGGTAGAAAAAATATATACGAGAATAGAGTAAACCGACCAGTGAATGGACACAAGATGGTTTATATTTTAAATAAGTAAAGAATATGAATTTTCGATAAAAACTCACAGCTGGCGTTGAAACTGATTTCTCAGTTTGACATCAAATTTTGACGCCAAAAGGAATTTTTCTAGCTTGTGGTACTTGCCTCGTGTACTCGTCCTAAGAGTCCTTTAGAGATTGGATGTTACTTTCATTGCTGGAGACAGAATCGTTGATTTTTGACAAAAATTTAAAATAAATTCGTAATAATACGTCAGAATTTAACACATTTATTCACTGATGCTGTTTTTTTACCTCTTTCCAGTGAATCGACATGTGAAGGCTCTGTTCTGAGAATTCTCAAAGCAGAGTGAACAATTTGGTTCATCTGCTGAAAATTGCAAAATTAATTATTGTTGAGAGACGACACATTTCATTAAATGGTGTCAAAAAGTCATTTCATTCGTTTTTTTAATTTTGACAAAATTAAATTTTTTTATTTTTCTGTCAAAACAAACTGGTAGTTTTTTTGGAATGTCACGTTAAGATGGAATAAATACTTTGTGTATTTTCTAAGAAATCGTAATTTTGTCATTTTTGTGCAACACAGTTATCTTCAAATCTAGCATTTAACAAAAATTAATGTCAAATCGTTGTACTTTACAGCGATCATCCACACTATCACACTACTGGTAATTTCGTCCATTCACTGACGATTTAGTCATTTCGTTACTTATTTATCCATTCCTCCAGTATTATTTATTGCAATTACTTCGAATCGTTTTTTTACTATTATATTCTCTATTATTATTATTCTGATAGTTGTCATCATCATCATCATTATTATTATTATAGGCGCAGCTGTGATTTTTCGCGCGTTTTTTTGTACTTTTTGTACTTTTATTATTATTATTATGATTATTATTTTTCTGATAGTCGAAGATATTTCTTTTCCTAGTTATACCGATTGAAAAATATTTTTTCATAATATATTCATTTTACAGTCCATCTGAATCCTACAATGTCGTTATTCGTCCATTCACTCGTCGGTTTACCGAATGATGAAAAGTCAAAAAGTATACTTCGCCAACAGAAGAGAGTGCTTCCGAAAATACTCGAAAAAGAGAAAATCATTTTTACGTGAGATTTGGACCTGGATGTTGGATCTCCAGGGGACTTTTTTTCTTGGCTTTTCGTCGTGTTTGTATACGTGTAGACTGGAATAAGAAATAAATATTCCCTTTGAAGCGGCAAGAGTCAAGGGGTTTTTCCCCGTGTTGTGGCTTTTCTGAGCCATCGATGGGATTAACTCTCGGGCTTACACGGGTCGTCGCTTCGTTTCTCTTGTTGTCGTCACCAACGAAGTGCCGTGTTCTTTTTTTGTAAGAAAGGCTCTACCGCAACACTATCCATGTATCGTATGCTGCACACACACACACACACACACACACACACACACACACACACACACACACACACACTTGTACGTTTAAACACGAGCAAAGTTAAGTACAGGATGGAGGTTTGTACACCCATCAGACAGAAAGGCTCGAAAGTTCAAGACAGAAAAAGAAAAAAATGTTGTCCGGAAATATCGCGCCAAAAAAATAAGAAGACAACCCAAGGAAAAGAGATCGAACACATTTTGGCTTCTATTTACGGGGATGTACTATGGCGAAGCTCTTTTAGCCCCACGATGGGCCTTTCTTTGCTATTTGTACTCTTGTTTGGGCTGATTCGCCACGGATGCGCGGGCCTGCTTTTGGGTACACGCTTCGCATACCTACTGAGCTGGCGAGGCCCCGGTCTCCGTCCATCACTCCCCGGTCAAAACAAGCATTTATTTTTCCACCAGGTTCACGCTTTACCTGTCCAAGCTCTTACACACAAGCCGTGTTTTCCGAGACCACCCCTGCTGCTCCGCTTTTCCCTCTAAACGAGAAAACAAGAGAGACGGGTGCGCAGCCTCTCACGGAACATCCCTCCATTTCATCTCTTGGTCTGCGCCGACTAGTCTTTTATACGCTGCTCGTTAACTCTAGACTCGTTTTTTTTTCTTCGGTATCTCAGACACATTTGCCCATTAGCCATTTTCCGTGGGGGCAAGCGACGTCAGGTCGTCACGGGGGATTTTAATCGGTTGGGAAGTAATTGAAACTTTGGTTGGATGGATTTTTAATTGTGCGCCGGGTGTAGAGGTTGAATGGAAACGTTGAAACTCTGAGATTCTTGGTTTACTGGTATGTTCTTTGCGATGGACTAGTTGCGATGAAGTTAATGGAGATTTAGTTATTTAAGGGGTTAGGCCACAGCAGCGTGTATAAAATCATGTGCGAGTTTAACAATTTTTTTTTCGTATGAAAAAGTGATCAACTCCTAAAATTAATTACACATCTATGTGGTATGAGTATCAAGCTGTTAGAAATTTTTTTTTTCGATGTATACTGAAAAAAAAAATTCGTTCATCCAACCAAAATTCAGTTGTTTTAACAAAATGTATCTTTAAATACGTTCAAATTGATTTTTGATCGGCATAGCAAACGTTTTGTTAATCTAATTGATAGCTTTAGTGGTGCGAACTGTAGCTTATTTAGCATGTCTAAGCAACTGTTAAAACAACAAAATTTCGAGACAACAAAATGCAGTTTGTACATTCAACGATTTTTTTCTCTCAGTGTACAAAATGGCCGACTACTAATATTTTCTTTACGTATCTTTTTTTTATGCACTCGGCGGCGTGACATTGGGTATCCAGAATTTTTTACCTAGAACAGAAAACAAAAATTCTCGTCAATGTACATTAGAATACCTTAAAAAATATTGCTTTATTCAAAAGTTGTAAGTATTTGAACTTGTATTTGAATTGAACTTGAATTTTCAGCGAAAAATTTCGTATAAAACTGCTCGTAAAATGAAAACTTTTCGACGAATCAGAAATTCCGTACGTACTTCTCTGCGAAATGCAATTAGGAACATAACTTTTAAATTTGAAGTAAATCGAGTGAAAATTGTTGAAGTTATTTGTCACGCCAATTGGAAAAAAAGCTGTTCCGAGACAGACGCGTTAAAAGTTTTACATATGCCTCTGGCAGTGCCAGAGGTGGGCTTACGTTATACACTTAAGGTCGGTGAAAAAAAAATTCTTGCGATAAATCGAATAGTAACTTATTCTTATGATAATAAAGCACCGTTTTAGCGGGAAAAAAATCGATTTTTTTTAAATCTACTGTGGCCTTACCTCTTAAAGCATATTTTTTTCACAAACGTATATCGAAGTATTCGTTAATAATGATTTCCACGTTATGGATTTTAACACCACGTTTACGTAAGATTTGCAATTTATTCTCCTATAAATTATTGATGAAAAATGTATATATTTATATTATATTTTGAAAATTGCGTCGAGGCTGTCAACTCAATGCTTTTCGTCAAAGTTGATTCTCCCTTTGTTTTCGAAATACGATTTCACTCTGACGTCTAATTTGATTCGATTGCGAAAAGTGCCGATGGATGACGTTGAAAAAAAGATTCGGGGCGCCCAGTCCGTGTTATTTATTTAATCTCATTGAATTTCTGCTTGTAAGATAACCTCCGAATGATCGCAATCAACGCAAAAAAATAACAGGTTTCTACGAATGATAGCGGCTTTGACAAAACAAATATCAACCCATATAATTTCGTGTGCGTCATAATGACACATTAAATGACAATAAAGTATACGATTCGACGTAGTCCAATCAATTGATAGAACGAGTGTTTTATAAATTGTTGGTTATCGATTTTTTTCAGAGGTGCAAAGAGAAGCTCAACACATTGGCGATTTCCGTGATGAATCAATGGCCAGGAGTGAAACTTCGCGTTACCGAGGGCTGGGACGAGGAGGGCAAGCACGCAACGGACTCGTTACATTACGAGGGACGTGCCGTCGACGTTACGACGAGTGACCGCGACCGCTCGAAGTACGGTATGCTCGCGAGGCTTGCTGTGGAGGCCGGATTTGATTGGGTCTACTACGAGTCGAGATCGCACATACATTGCAGCGTTAAGTCAGGTTGGTATTTTTGAAAATTATAATTACCGTCGTCAAAGTACTTTTAAAAAAAATTGCAATCCGAAATTGTGTCCAACAAATTTTTGTACAACCCAAAAGTCTACCATCTACGAACAGGACAAAGTTTTGTCAATTTTGATTCCGCTGTAGAAAAAGCTTCGCAAATGCTCGCAAAGGGTCATTTTCTCGAATTTTTTTTGTCGACCAGATTATTTATTGGGTTTTGGGGAAACGGTATATTATTAAGGGCGGGGTAAAGTATTAAATTTTATTTTTATTTTTTTTAACTTTTTAAAATGAATGCATAATATATCAAGAATATTGTGTTAAAATTTCAAGTCGGTCGGAGTAAAATTGACGAAGTTATGAGTATTTGAGCGTCTTTTGCTCCATGCCGTTCTCTTCTCTTCTGCGTTTTTCAAACCGTTTTTCTGAGACTTGTCATATTTGAAGTCCGTGTGCACGATAACTTAAAATCTACTAGACCAATCGCTTTGGAATTTTGCACAGTACTTCTTCACATAATTCACCAGGTATTGTCGAGAGCTTTTTTGTTTTTTTTAATAATTACTAATTTTTCAACAACAAATTAGCCGATTTTTTTTAGCGAAAATCGGGTTTTTGGCTCCCAAGTGCTACGAAAAATCGAAAAATCGAAAAAAAAAATCCTCCCGTCATTACCTCGAGAAACATCTCCTTTAACAAATGCATTTTGATTTTTTTGTTTCAAATGATTCTGTTGCGAGTTATGGTGCACACCGCAAACCAACTTTTTTTCGAGACGCCTCCGGGGTTTAATTTTCACTCGCTCAATTTTGAATATTTTGCAATGCAAATTTAGGAGAATGTTGTTCAAATGTTACTTTATTATATGTAAATTTTTCAATAAACGAACACTATTCGTTACGCCAAATAAAAATCTTAAAAACTTGCCTTTTTTTCGCCGAATTAACTTTACCCCGCCGTTAACCCTTAACAGTCATCGGGGGTTGAATCCACCCCAGCCGTTTTTCGAGCTTCCAGAATTTCTTTTAATATTAAAAGTTACACGACTTGAAAATAATCAGCGTGGTCTTACACACGAGGGTTGAAAATGCATTGTAGTATTATTTTTCAATTTTTCAGTTATTTATTACTCTCTAAAGTGAGTGGGGTTGATTACACCCCCAACGTCACAATCTGGACGTGGTACGTAGGGTTAAACGTAGGTTGAACTTATTTCGTGTGAATTTCTATTTAAAAAATAATAAATTAACAACGTTATCGAGGTATAATAGAGCCTCGATCTTTAACTTGATAATGGTTGGTCGGAAAAATGAAAATTATTTGTACATTACCTATAAAAAAATACTAGGGGTTAAGGGGTTTATATTATAGATATTGATATAAAAGTTGTTACACTTTCGGAATATATATATTTTTAATTATTCATTTAAGTCACTATTTGTATACGAAAATGGTAGTGAAAAAAATTTCCTAAAAAAATTGTAGGTCTGCGCTGTTGATGAAAACTCGGAGATGGATCGTCCGAAACAAAAAAAATCAAAGGGTTTTAGATTCAGCATGTTAATAGCTATAGCGCAAATCATAGGATTTCTGATATATGCAAAAATAACAAAATAGCGGACATTTTTCGAATAAAAACAAAAAAAACGTGTTTTTTTCATCGTTTTTGGGAAAATAAATTAGTAAATACCAAAATTTAAAAAATCCTTGTTGTGAAATATAGATATAGTTGTAAAGTATATGGGGTTAAAATTTCATAATGATCGGTTCAGTAGTTTCGAAGTTTTTATCAACAAGTCGTCGAAAAACGCGTTTAAAGTTTGTTTAGGCTACATAAATACACAAACATTTTTTTTCAATATTCTTGGAAAGTGTATTTATTAAGTGTAACAACTTTAAAATCAATATCTATAATATAAACCTTTCAAAAACATTTAAGAAAATAGCCTTGTTAGCGTCTAAAATGAGAAGACCCCTTAATAATCTATATAGATGTAGTTCTCGTTACACGTACCCGTTTTTTCGAAAGAATTTTTTTTAATATCGTTTTTTCGAACATGCTCCGAAAACTGTAATCTTGACGAAATTTCTACTCCTATTAGGGGGCGTAAAAAAGTACTACATAAAAAAAGGCCACGTACAACGATATCTCCTGCAATTGCGGTAATTTTGGTTATTCAAATTGAAAATCGAATAACTATTGGTAGAGTTATGATTCCGGCCAGTTCGAGAAAAGTCGTTTCGAGAAAAACGAAAGTTTTAATATACGTAAATCGTTGCGCTACCGTCTGTAACTTGTTTAATTTTCAATATTTAAAGTTGAAATTTTTTTCACATATTTTCGAATTAGTATACTTTTAAAAAATGCAAAAAAAATCGTTTTTTTACTCGTCACAATAGTCGCCTTAATAGACAGTTTTTCTTTCATTTTGAAGAACGATTTTTCGATCAATCTTTTTTCTCATAGTCTTGGACGTTCCATTGTTTGTCTTAAAAATTGTGACTCGACTCAATTAGAGTGGAAAAAAAATTCGTTAGGAAAGCTCAAAATGGCCTCGAGCTGGAATTAACAACAATTTGAAACAGCAGTAATTTTTAATAGTGAATACTAAAGTACCCAAAAGAAGAAAAATTGATTTAGTTATGTTGCACATGTCCAATTGATAGTTCGCGCAATTCTCCAGTTAACGCAATTAAATTTTCCAACCATGATAGGCATGACAAAATGTCAAAAATTTGAGTCTTTTGAAAACCTGTTTTTTAAGCCTGTTTTTTAAAAGCATCATACATAGAACCGCCTGAATCTTTTAAAAAATTCCAAAGCAAAAATAAACGAATATCAACATGTATCGACTTTCCGTGACACGAGCATTAAAAAATCGTAAAACGGAGAACTCTCGATTAACATTTCTTGAAATCGAAGAGTTCCTCTCGAAATGGTCGACGCGTATTTTCACGGCATCGAAGTGACATTTTTTCTTCTAACCTCACGTGTTGGCATCGAGACGATAGCCTCGGGCGTTAAATAGCTGATTTACGGAAAAAGCGTAAGGTGCAACGTCACATAAGAGAGAGAAAAAAATGTCTTAAAAAAATTGTCGTAGGCTGGTGTATTTTTTTTCGGCCGGGTATATAACTATATAACTCGTGTGTAAGCGTCGTGTAAATTCCCGTAACATTCTGTTAATTCGTCGATAATTCAACGATATATATAAATCACGAAGGTCCGATGGACCTTCGCAGTCGGGTAACGTCGCCGTAGAATTTTAAACGAAGTGCGCCAGTGCACACGTAGCCTTGATCACCGAGAGCTCAACCATACGCGTCCTCGCATTGAAAGTCTTCCGAACGATCGATCGTTAAACGACAAGGCGTGTCTCGATCTGATACATTTTATTTTTCATTTTCTCCGCTCTTTATTTCATCGGAAATTTAACATCGTCAAATAAATATAAATACTCACCGGCAAGGATATATGATTTTTTTTCCGTTATACAATTTTTATTTCAATTTACGACGTGAAGTATTTATTTAAAAAAATTAGAATGAGAATTGAGAAGGAAATATCACGCGAGGAGAAAATCCGTTTTCTTTCTGGAATGAGAGGACGTGTATATTGATTCAAAGGGTCTCAAGGCTTGGGCTCGGAAAAACAAGTCGGTTTTCAATATTTTTTTTCTGACACGAGTATTGAGATGATGAGAGCGAAATTTTATACACAAGTAACACATATTCGACCATTCAAATTTTTGCTGCTCTCGCCTGTCATTGTGTCTCCTAATATCCTTGATAAATATATATATATATATATATATATATATATATATATATATATTTATATTTGTATTTATATATATATATATATATATATATATATATATATATAAATACATAAATATTTATATATAATATTTTTATCAAATGTGATATATATAAGTATATATCACATTTGATAAAAACAAACATCTTTTCAAATATATTAATTCACATTGCACAGGGTTGAATCTTCGTGGATCAATAAACTTTTGTGCATAATTATAGATTGTAAAAGTCCTCGAAACTTTTTGTACGCAATTTTTTTTGCGAATTTAGTTCAAACTTTTATCCACTTGGGTTAAAAATTCATTTAAAAAAATCTAGATTTGCGAATCCATCAGAAAGAATATCATTATTCTACGCTTAGTTTCAACCACACAGTGGCAAGTTTTTGGAAGTCGGTAGAGAAGTATATCGAAATACGCTCTGTGATTTTCACTCCGATACGTCAATAGAAAATATTCGCATATATGTGCGCAGATTCGATGCGAAATGAAATGTGAGAAAAAACGATAACATTCCGTAAGGCCAAGACACCATCTCGGGCCGTCACGGGAACCCCGATGAAATAGATTTAATTTCCGGTCGACGCATGGGTCGAGCCTACACTCGATATGGAATGTCGCCGAACAATCTACGATTTTATGTGGCAACAAAGTAATCCGATATACAAGAAATGAGGGAATGCACGCGAAAAAAAAGATGAAGATCGAAAATGTGCTTTTTGTCCGGAGGAAGAAAATCGCGACGAAATTCGCGATCAATTGAATTTCGAGTAATTCTATCGAAATTAAATTCATCTTCTATTGAAAAAAATTAACATAAAAGAAACATGTTGAAGTTTGCATCGTTGGAATCCAACGATTTTTTTTATTTCCATTTTTCTTTTATTTTTTTTGTTATCTAAAATCATTCTCGATGGATTTAGGTCGAAGTCTCTAATAAGAATCTCAAAAAAGTTTCCGCTGGTTTTTTTTCTGCCAAAGAAAATTGTTAATTAGAAAACAAATATTTTCGTTGCGTTCCAACGATGCAAACTTTAATATCACAAAAGAAACATGTTGAAGTTTGCATCGTTGGAATGCAACGATTTTTTTTCACTTCTATTTTTCCTTTATTTTTATTGTTATCTAAAATCATTCTCGATGAATTTAAGTCGAGGTCTCTAATGAGAATATCAAAAAAAAATTTCGTTGGCTTTTTTCTGCCAAAGAAAATAGGTAATTAGAACAAAGTTATTTTCGTTGCGTTCCAACGATGCAAACTTCAATATCACATAGAAACGATGGCAATGTGTGCACATGGACACATGGTGCAATGCAACAACAATGAAACTTTACTATGAGGAGTGATGGGGTGTCTGTGGAATTTAAGGAAAAATAGGACATTCTTGCAAAGATAAGTTCAGAAATAAAAAAACGTCGATTACTTTTCCTCCGTTCATTTTTATCAATAATGATTTGTTCGGGATTTTATGGGCCATTAGATTTATAGACAATGACATATAAAACGAGGGCGTCTCTTGATTCCCCTTAAATATCAAAGAAATAATTATCCTTCCACTCGTAAATTTTTATCAGAGTGAATGCTCTCGAAACTCACATCAGCTAGGAAAATAGTCGAAAATCGAAGGTCCGAAGCAACATCTCTTCGGGCAAAGGGGAGAACTCTGCTTCACCGACTCCCGGACAACTCCCTCGGGATGTTTGACAATAAGGGAGAAATCCTCAGAGGGTCTACACCGTCACTCTAGTTTGACTATAGCATGGGAAGATAATCGCATTCATTGAAACTTCCTGACTGTTCACCGACGGTACGACAAACTTGTCGTTACGAATTCAATTATAAGATGCCGTGATAAACAATATCGCATTATAGAATATAATCAGATAACGTAATATAATAATTAATTTTTTTTATCGATGTAGAAAATGCTCATAAATCGTCGCTAATAGTATTTTCATGAACGACTAACTACGAATTTAATACGAACAACAAAGTGAGGGATAGAAAAATATGCATGCACGCTGGAAACTTGGGGTGTAGTTCTGAAAAAGACATACCTCTGATTAATTTGGAATTTCATGTACCCATGTATTTTGACCCGCTGATTACGAATATGATGGTGAAAATATCCGAAAATTTGATTTTCAACGTCAAAACTCACAAAAACTGATATTTTTAAAGTATTTCTATTTTATTTTAATAAATGTTGATCTTAGAGAAAAATATGTTCTACAAATGTTGTAGTGTATAAAAAAATCGTTTTTTTTTATGTTCTATACGGTTTTTGTCTAAAACCATTCTGTTTCGAGAAAAATGGGACAATGCTCCAATAAGTATATTTTGCTAAACTCCATTAGTTTCGATATTATCTACTTACGCACTTTATCGCAGGAAGGTTGAAGTATGTTGTGTTGTTTGTTGTATGGGTTTGTTTATTGTCTTGTTTGTTGTTTCAGTTTGTTTGTTGTGTTGTGTGTTTTATGCTGTTTGGGTTCCTCCGTTGTGCGTCGTTTGTTGTTTAGGTATGCGTATAGTGTTAAAGATCAAACTGCAACCTTCCCGTCGTAAGGCGCGTAAGTAGATAATATGAAAACTAATGGCGTTTAGGAAAATGTACTTTTTGTACATTTTTCTCGAAACGAATTGGTTTTAGACAAAACTTGTATAGAACATAAAAGATCAATCTTTTTATAGGCTACAACTTTTGCAGGAAACATTTTCCTCCAAGATCAACATTTATTACAATAAAATAGAAATACTTTTAAAAAATCAGCTTTTGTGAATTTTGACCTTGAAAATCAACTTTGCGGGTATTTTCACTATCACATTCGTGATGAGCGAGTAAAAATATGTGGGTACACAAAATTCCAAATTAATCAGAGGTACGTCCTTTTCGGAACTTTATCCGAAACTTGTGAAGTTCGATCAGAGAAAAGAATTTGAAAATGCATACACATGACGCCAAATTTTCATTCATCGATCCTCGCTTGGTCGTAAATCGATCGTTGAATCGGAAGTTTCACCTTTCGAGTTCCCACGCCACAAAGACGCAGGAGACACCTTCACTCCTTCCACAAATTCATGCATATTTATACGAAACGATATCCAACATCGATCGCAGCCTTAGCCGTGTAGATTCGAATTAGAAAAAAAAACAAGCATAATCGATAGAAATCATGCGAAAAAGTGAAAACGTACTTAAAAATTCGCCGAAGCAGGTCTTGAATCGAAACTTGGTCCGAAAACAAATCAGCATAAAAAATACGAAAAGCAATCGGAAGTTGATGAAATCGGCGTTAAATGAACGCAGAGACAGCAATCTCGCGTAACATCTCCTCATCTTAATAATCAATCAGAATGGCCCTGAGCTTTTATTTAGCGAATAAACCAAAAAGAAATCTTTTTTATTTATATCGGGCATTTTATAAGCGATGGGCACCGATATTCCTTGGACCTCCGGTTCTTGAACTATCTTGACAACAAAACAAGACTTTCGTTCAAAAAAATTGAATAATTTTTTTTATCGCTCGAAGTAAGAATAGCATTTTCTGAAAATTGTATTTTCGAGAGGTAGCTGTGCATCAGATTAGTACGTTCTATCAGAAAATTGCTTTTTTTAGGCGAGCTGTCACAAAGTGTAAAACGCGTGGACAAAATCGTGAACGAATATTCGGGGGATGAGGGCAACTAAAGTATAGCGGGCCGACGAATTAAGTATGCATGATTATGCACATAATTTATTAACGTAGCATCGATTGCTTATGATCTGTGGAAAGAAAAGGTACAATCGGCACCACTGAAGATGTGAATTATCGTGACTTGCGCCGTTTTGTTTGCCGATGGACGATATAGTCAAATTTCCCACGGCCAACGATCCCGCATGGAAATCTGTCCGCTTTCGTTTTCGTCATCACTTTTTCGTTCAAAGACGTGCTCCCATAATCTCATCGCTCTCTTTCTTTTGCTTAATTTCCCCCCTCCCCGTCTCTCTCTCTCTCTCTCTCTCTCTCTCTCTCTCTCTCTCTCTCGCTCTTATTCCTGCCGAGGCTCCTTTGGACGCCGTTGCTGGTCTCGAGACACCTCAGGGATCGGATTACCTGATCGAGAGAACCCGATTGTCTCCGATATCTCGAAATTCTCGCACCCTTATTAGCTGATCGCGCACGCCAAAAATTCCAAGACATCACGCATCATAGAGAAGAAAACGAAATTTTGGGATATCGTGGACAAACCTATTCAGATTAGTATAATTCTCGTCCACGAGTATGTGAAAGTCACGTATAGAGATTGCACGAAAACAGAAGCTTGGAGAAAACTCATGTCAAACTGTTAAAAATTCACGTATACGTAGTGAAAACTCAATTTAAGGACTTTGACCTAGTTTAAATTATTGAAAATATCGATTTTTTGTTTTCCACGGATACTCAAAATGTATTATGTGAAAAATATTGTCTGAAAATTTCAAGGTGATCCGTTTAAAAATTGAGGGAGAAGCGTTTGTAAGTAGGTTCCGCGAAGCACCGAAATTTGAGCGCTTTTTTTCCAAAATGACTTATACAAAATCGTTGACCACGATATCTCAAAAATCGCTGCACCGATCAACTTCGAATTTCACAAGCTTCTTTCACATATCAAAAAAGCAGTGCTTGACGGACGGAATTTTTTTTTTCAATACATAGCTTTTTTATTATTAGAAAGTTTTTTTCTACCGAAGGTTGATACTTTCACTTCGGACTGTGGCATTTTTTCAAAACTCGATATTTTATCAAACCCTTCGTCCAAGCACGATAATTTTATGCAAAACTAAATGCGTTCGATTTTTTATCTCGGATGATTTGTGGTCACTGCAAAGGACGTTTTTCAAACTGAGGTCCGCAAAAACCATTGTATATTTTACGAAAATTATAAAAGATACTCAAAACCATAATTCTTAATGTAAAAAAAAAAATTGAAAACCTGCACACGTTTTCCCAGATACAATTCACGAATATTCCTCTTTTTCGGCCACGAGCTACCCGTTAATCGTAAGCGCATTCAATTACATTTGTTACTATTTTATCTATAGTAATGAATATCGCCAAATAATAATTCGTGACCAATTCACCCATAGTTACTTGGCCCAAAGAACAAATTACCGAATTCATACATAGATTCACAAAATATCGAAGAAGGCCCATGGAAGAGAACTGAAATATGCATTTGTCACATCAAAAAAGTCCTACAGTAGAGCATCGATTGTCCGAACGTCAGTTATCCGAAACGTCAATTATCCGAATGGCGATTTGGTCTACCCGAAACGTCAATTATCCGAATGGCAATTTGGGTTATCCAAAACATCAATTATCCAAACAATAATTTCGTGCATCCGAATGCTGTTATTCGAACGATTACGTCCTATATATTTCTGCACGATGTATGCATTGTTGTACGTCCCCTCCACTTTCTCGGTCTGCGCTCGCGCGCACTTTGCTTTCCGCTAGCAGTCGAGATTTGGCAGCAAAGAAACGAGCTTCCGTTGTGAAGCAGAAGAAAATCGTCGACTTTTTCAAAAATACATAGAGTAGAACTCAAAGATGTACGAATGTTGATTATTTTTAAATACATAAACTGAGAAAAAAACCAGTTGAATTAAAAAAATATGTTGGTTGCTTCAAATAAACGTCTGATCGAGGAGTGAATATATGAGATTGTTACAATACCATAAAATATTGGAAAATGTGATTGATTCAAAGAACATATTATTTTATTTGAAAATCTCTTTTGTTCTCTGAATATCTAAATTATCCTTCGAATAAAATAATATTCTATTGAAATCATTCTATGTACAATCCGTAGATGTATCGATGAAATAATTAAGCGCTTGCTACAACATTTTTTATTCCGTACAAAAAAATAATCAGTAGAATGAGTTATTTCTTTATTACATCGAAACGAATATGCCATGAGACGTAAATTTTTCAATTTGTTTTAAATCTTAAATAAAAAGTGAGCATTAGAATGATCATCCACGATAATAGTGGAGAGAATATCAGATATCCAATGGGATATCCATGGAGAGAATATCAGATATTCAACTGATAAGAACAGATACTACACTTTGATCTTAGCCACAGGCCAAGAAGCGATACTCTTTAGAGTTTCTCCGGCGTTTAAGTTGATTTTCGGTTCGCGCTACGCTTACGAGAAACGAGCGCGCGTGCGGCTTCTAGCGGTTACTCCGAGGACTACGGGTTTCCTCACACCTATAATTTCCGTGGCGCTCGGCCACGTTTTGGTTGAATTTTTTCAACCAAATGCGCAAGAAACAAATTGTATTTTCGCATAATTTTTTAACCAATTCAGACATTTGCTTAATATTTTTTAATTGAAATAAAATATTAATATTTTCACGAATAATGTCTTGAAAATCAATATCGGATATGGTGAAAAAATAACATATTTACTCAATAGAAATTTCATCCGAATCAAACGAGCGAAATTCAATTTATCTTGTGTACTCGAATCAACAATACTCATATGATGAATTGAAACGCTTTTTTGTTTGTTGCAGAAAATGCATTCAAAACTATATAATTTGTTCGCGATAATTTTCTATATAGTTTCAATAATATATTGTTCTCGGCTAACAATATATATTTTGAACGAAAAAAAAACTTTCAAGTTTATCATGTTATTAAATTCCACGTTTTGGTTGAATTTTTTCAACCAAATGCGCAAGAAACAAATTTTATTTTCGCATAATTTTTTAACCAATTCAGACATTTACTTAATATTTTTCAATTCAAATCAAATATTAATATTTTCACCAATAATATATTTAAAATCAATATCGGATATGGTGAAAAAATAACATATTTACTCAATAGAAATTTCATCTGAATCAAACGAGCGAAATTCAATTTATCTAGTGTACTCGAATCAACAATACTCATGTTATGAATTGAAACGCTTTTTTGTTTGTTGCAGAAAATGCATTCAAAACTATATAATTTGTTCGCGATCATTTTCTATATAGTTTCAATAATATATTGTTCTCGGCTAACAATATATATTTTGAATGAAAAAAAAAACTTTCAATTTTATCATGTTATTAAAGTCAATAGCGTTTTGTTTGGAGTAATAAATCCGATTATTTACACCAACAATTTGACAATTGAATCAACGAAATTACATTCAATAACACCAATGATATTGGATCAGTGATTTTTTTTCTCAATGTACTTAACATCGTTCCATATCATTAAATGATACAATGGTTATTTGCAACTCACCAAAAATCTACTTGTATTATTAACATATTAATGTTTATTGTATTTTTAAACATATATATTTTATCATATTAAAAAAATCAGCGTTTGTTTTGGCCCACGGAATATTGCTGTTCGGTTATCCAAATTTTCCCTCTACTGTATTTCCCCCGACTTTTTCGGCTCAGAACTGCCTGATAAAAGTGATCATTCATCGCACAAAGTGGCAATTCACCGTCCCACGGAATAATCCTCAAGTGTCAATTAACGTGTTCGTTTTCTTCGGCAAATTTCAGAGTCGTCATCGGTCGGAAAATCGGGTGGTTGTTTCCCGAGCTCAAGTATCGTAAGGACGGACAAGGGAGAGAAGAAGCCAATGGAGGATCTGCGTATAGGGGAGAGGGTGGCTTCCCTGAATGCTCGGGGTGACGTTGTCTACAGCGAGGTCATAGCTTTTCTGGATCGCTCGACAACGGAGAAGCGTCAATTCGTACAACTGACGACCGAATCCGGACGAAGATTGACCCTGACACCGGCCCATCTCGTGCCCGTTGACGGTGGCAATGACGTTTTCGCGGCAACCGTCAAATTGGGCGATCGTATACTCGTGCGGGACGTGACGGATGAGGGGAACACGCGAACGAATGATGTTCCCGTTGAACGTTTGCGCTGGGACAGGGTGGTCGAGAGTAAGCTCGTGCTGAGGGAGGGCGTTTACGCTCCACTTACGAAAGAAGGTACCCTCATTGTCGATGACGTCGTCGCGTCGTGTTACGCGATCGTCGACAGTCAGAGCCTCGCCCATTTGGCATTTCTACCCCTGAGGCTCTACAAGAACATCGAATCGATGGTTTTCGGCATTGCGAGGCATTTAACGAGAAGCAAACTGGCAACGAGAACTTTCGAGGACACGAGAAGGCACGTAGAGACTAACACGATAGAGCTCGATGACAGAGGAAGGTACAAAGATTACGAGGAGAGTACGGATCAACAGCAGGGTGTTCATTGGTACGCCTCGTTACTCTACACCTTGGCGTTTTACGTACTTCCGGAAAAAATGCTCTACGCCTAGCGTCGCTCTTTTTTTACTCGCAAATAATTGTACACATTACCATAAATACGCACACACGGATTCACACACGCGCACAGACGCATATTTAATTATATGTATGTATAAAGATGCATGTGGATATGTATAAATGTAGGTTCGTGATGTCAGACGTTCGAGTGGGAATGTCAGTGGAGACACTTCTTTCGACTTGCAACTTTTTCGATACAAATAATTAACTGTCAAATCGATATTCCGGGGAATAGTATATTCGTGCTGTCGCTTAAGAATTTCGTAATCGGATAAAAATAGAAGAATGCCAGTTTTTTTTAGGGGTTGAAAGGGAATGGGGTGGATTGATGCCCCTACCGAGATCGGCGCCGAGAGACAAAATGTTCAGAAAAATCCGGACTTTAGTTTCGTCCACAGCGCCGAAGTCATGGAAATTCATTTTGGGGGTGAAAAAGTGGGGTGAAATTTGGAAAAATCAGTTTTAATTCATTAACACTTTTGGAAAAGTTCGTACACTTTTTGCTCAAATGGGAACGTTGTAGCCCTTGAAGAGACGCGTCGATCGAGTATTTCGTCATCTCTTCGATAATATCACCCCCCAAAAAATTGTTGAGATACCAAAAAAAGTTTTTCGAATAACTCAAAAACAATCGATATTTCGAGTATGGTTTAAATGTACGAAATGTAGAGAATAATTTGCTCTATATATTCGTTTCTATGGACCACCCTTAGTTTTGATTTTACAACCCCTCTCGGAGCTTGAAAATTCAAAATGAAATTCTGGGAAAACTAATGAGCGCACGAATTCGCCGTTGTGGAACAATATGTAGCTGGAAACATCAGCTACATTTGTGTCCACAGCGCCAAACTCGTGTCTCTTTATTTTTGGTCAAGAGTTTTCCTAGAATTTCATTTTGAATTTTTAACCCCCGAGAGGGGTTGAGAAACGTAAAATTAAAGGGTGGTCCATGGAAATGAAAATATAGAGCAAATTATTCTCTACATTTTGTACGTTTAAACCATCCCCGAAAAATCGATTGTTTTTGAGTTATTCGATAAACAATTTTTTTTGATACTTCAAGAACTTTTTTGGCGGTGAAGATATTATTGGAGAGGGATGATCAAATGCTCTATCGACGCGTCCTTTCAAGGGCTACAACGTTCCCATTTGAACAAAAATTGTATGTATTTTTTCTGAAGAGTTATTGAATTAAAACTGATTTTTCAAATTTTCACCCCCAAAATGAACTACCACGACTTTGGCGCTGTGGACAAAAATAAAGCCCGGATTTTTCTGAACATTTTGTCTTCCGACGCCGACCTCGTGGGGGCTGTAGTTTGGCATTAATCCACCTCCATCCCCCTTCATCCCCTAAAAAAAATCTACACCCCGATTTTTAGGCAAACTTGGATTTAATCTTAAAAAATCTTCTATTTTTTTCCGATTCCAATATTCAGCTCGACCGTACTAAAATTAAAGGTCTTTCGTGTCTTACAGTCGAAGAAAAACGCGAAATATTCCAATCTTCGTCACATAAAAATTACAATAGCCAAAAGTCGATTACCTTTTTGCCAACATTGTACGAATGAACATTTTCACAGAATGACGAGCATCCCTGACTTACGTAAATATATATACATATGCGTGAATATATATATGTATATGAACTCATAGTATTATAGAGAGGGGATTCTCGAGAGAGCCCATTTTTTTCGGGATTAAGAGAATCACGGTGAAATAGTCGAGTTAGGAAAAATCCTGTACTCAGCCAAGATTTTTTTTGGACTCAAGAGATTGAATAAGCGGGCGACGGAAAGAGAGGGGCATCGTTCTATTATACATGTACATATATATGAGAAGATTGCTGCTGTGCAAACGACGTTGAAAATGGGCTTGCAACGTGCTTCTACAATCGTCCCGAACGCACTTGCGAGGATGCCCGCACGAAATTGTAGTCCTCACATTCTCTTCCATTTTCCCCTTGAGCTGTCATTCATGGATAATAGCGCCACGTGATGGTTACCGAAAGAAATCTCGTGGACGTCCCATCGTCTTGAACTATGACGGGTTTTATTTGTTCATTAAATCAACAATTTTGTACTGACAGCTTTCCCAAATGCCTCATTGGTAGACAAATGTTGCAGCAATTCGTCGAAATTAAAAGCAATATATTTTTGCTCGCTGATTCATCGTAATTGTTAAAAAAAATTAAATGAATGCATATTACGAGGCATTGGCGGAGGATAATTAGATTGAATTGGCCCTTATACCTTGACCGTGGATTCATGCGCTTGAGAAAACGATCGGAGACTCAGCATTGCAGTTATCGAGGTAAATTGGATGAAATGAACAAGTAGGCTAGGTCAGGAGTAGATGGGATCGTTGTGAAAGTGCATTGATGAGTGGCGAAATTTCGTGACCAGTGTAAAAATGTTTGTTCTTTGATGAAGCTAATCGCTTTTTTTTTTAATTTAATGAAAATATGTACGCAACGAATGTGGCTCGAATGAAATTTAATCTAATTGAAGGACAAATGTATATGAGCCAAATAAAACGTATCTTTGTTTCTATAAACTTTCATCGGGTCAAACGAAATTCCGTTGAAATCGAAACGAGCCAGACGACGTATTTTTTTTTTTTTCCTATTTTCGCAAAGTGACACGAGAAAACAATTTAAAAAAAAGCGTCAACGCTTTCTGAAAATCGTATTTATTTCGTCAAAGACGCCAACGTATTGTTATTTAATAGGGGTATTTTTTTCGCAACCCGGTGGACCATCGACATTTACACTTCTGAAATTTGGAAGTTTGTATTGTATTATAAAGAGAAAAAAAAACTTGAAATCTAACGTTCAATGAAAACGTTGCAGACGAACGTTGCCAGTGCTCCCAGAAACCCTTCCCTGAAAGAATATTTGAAAATTCAACTCTGACAGCCGAGTGGCGTGGGTTTTGTACTTTGCATCGGGGAGAATCGAAGCTTTCTTAGATAATAGGCTATTTTGTAATATATACACATTCTTTTGTTCTCATGCGACAATATTAACGACAATTTTTTGAAAAAAGATTTTGTAACGAAGCGTCAGTCGATTTTACAAAGTTCGTCGAAATATGTCTCTTCTTAAGGGAGGACACCCCTTTGGCGGCCCGAAAAAAACATCATTTTTTTTGTCTACTAAATTATTTATTTGGAATTTGGAAAAAGCGTATGTTATTAATCATACATTGAACTTTTCTCGTGGAAATTTTCATTTGAAACAATTAAAAATTAACAACGCTATCCAGGTATAATAAAAACCTCCGTATGTAAAAATGTGAAAAATGAAAATAAAAAAGTTTGATAATCTATATAAATGTAGTTCTCGTTGTACGTTCACGTTTTTTTTTCGAAAAAAAAATTAAAAAACGGCGTTTGTTCCGAAAAAGTGTAATTCTGGCGAAATTTTTACTTATATTCGGAGGCTTAAAAAATAGTAATTAAAAAAAAACAGCTACTGCAATTGCGCAAATTTGGTTTTTTTTCTTCAAATAAAAAATCCGTCAATTATCTTGGACTGTCTGTAACTTGGACAATTTTAAATATTTTGTCTTGATTTTTTTTTCCATATTCTTAAATATATGAATACTTTGAGAAAATGCAAAAAAAATGGTTTTTGTTCACCCGTCACAGTGGTGTCCCGCCTGCTCGACGATATTTTCCGTTTGCGCTTAGAGTGTTCGATAAGTTGGCAAATTATATCATCTACGAATACACGGTTGTTATCATTCGCGTTTCGAGTTAATGAAGAACAACGAACAAATGGTAAAACAAAAATCATCACACTATCAACGTACCGTTTATGTTGTTTCACCGTATCGGAGTTCTCGTTGTAAATATTCCTCTCACCCCGTGCTGTAAACGAAAAAAAAAAAACATTTAATTCTATTCGAAATTCGAACCGTAAATATAAGGGAACACACACACACACACACATATATATATATATATATATATATATATATATATATATATATATATATATATCTTATTATTTATCGCGTGCGATGCATGAGGAGGGGGGACGAGAGATACAATCAATAGACGATACTCGTCACTGTATAGTAAAAAAGTAAAACATAAAAATCGTTGTTAATTATCGAAAAAAAAAACGACGATTATAATCGCGTACAGTCGTAATTTATAATTGATCGCGATTGAAGGAGAAGTTGACGAGAAAAAGAAAATGAACGCCACCACGAATTTAGAAGAAATTCAACGAGGAGTGCGCAACTCCATCCTAGTAATGTATTAATTATTCCTACGAAGCTTAAGTTAAATCCGACACAATACGTTATTATAGTATCTATTATATTAATATTATTATTTGTACCTAGCGCAACAACAAATTATAAATTATGTATATATCAACGATGAACTGAATTATACAATACTATCAAATGAAATCAAAGTACGACTTTCTTATTTGCCCATTTCTGCAATCCTTAAGGCCGGAGCCTGAATTAGAAGGTCAAAAAAGGATTTTTCGGAATGTTTTTTAGAAGGGAAAAAAACAAGTGAGCCCGGTAAACATTGAGGCATCTTTTCATGTATATTTGAAATGTAGAGCATTTTTTTTCTACATGCAACAATAAGTGACTGCAGATCTATCAGCCTATTCCATGTGCGCCTTGTCACTGCAGTCCCCAATCGGCGGGAAAGATGCAGCTCGTAATTCTTAACCGAAACAAAAAACCCAATAAAATTTTCAATTGTCATATATTTTTCTTCTGGGTGAACTAAGAAAAAACTGAAAAATCGTGAAATTATAACTTTTCTCAGGTTTGAAAAAAAATGTGTTTAAAAAAACACTTTAACGTGTTATAAAAATTATTTAAAAATACTTTTTCCACGACTTTTTTAGTTTAATTAGAAGAAATTTTTATACTGAAGAGAATAAACTTTGGGATGATCCAATAGGTTGTTTAGTTTGCCTGCTATCACGCGCGCCGATTTGGGAAAGTTGTGAAAATGAAATCGATTCTCTGCTTTGGCCTCTGTAACTTTGTAATTATATTGTTGGATAGTTTATCTATCGATTGAAGCAACAAAAACCGATTTTTAGGACCTTCTACTACAGGCTCCGGCTTTAAGGGCTCCATTTTTCCTTTCCATAGTCCCCAAATTGATCGTCACCAAAAAGTATAATAAAACGACTTTTTTTCCCTCAAAGGACAATGAACTTGAACAGCATGCTACCTTCACTTCTTTCTAAAAATAAATCGCAATCGATCGTAACGAAGAAAACTTCAGATCTTACGTCAAAAAGTAAGCCTTCATTTTCAGATGAATTTAATTTTTACTCCCATCGAATAATCAATGCGGATTAAGAAGTAATTGAAGGAAAAATAAGTGTCACCACTATGGAGGAACCGGAAGTCGGTGCCGGTAATGACGCAACGGCGGAGGAAGATGACTACGACCCAGTGAGTGAACGAAAAGAAGAATTTAATAAATCTTTTAATCATCACATGTACATCCATATAGCCCAATAAACAGTCATCCATATTGACCTGCAGATCCCGGGAGTTTTTTTACCTCAACTCGAGGAAGCTGAAAAATATTTCTTCGATCTAGTTGTCAAAGGAAACACCCTCGAGGTGAATACCTTTCTTCAGGAACAGCCGGCCTTCAATGTCAACTTTGTGAACTTTCAGGTAGTTTTTTCACTGCGAATATTTTTAAGATGTTCGAGGAAATTTCATCGTTTCGTCCATAAAAGGAGGACAGCATTGCAGGTGATTTATTTTTCGGTACGCTTCGGGAGAAAAAAGATCATTGTTCTCGTGGCATAGAAATTGAGCCAACCCTTCGGATTAACTCCGATGGTGAGACCTTGAACTTTTGCCCTTAACTTATCTCGCGAAAATGTCAGGTCCGATGAAAAGCGCACAAGGACGTACGTAATCGTGTGAAAGACAATAGCACGGTAGTCGGTCAATATGACCGTTCATGCTTGCTATCGGGAAGAACCTTTGACCCATCGGAAAGACTATATTTCCAATTACAGCCCTCATTTCAAAAAGCAAAGTCATCTACCCACATCTCCCTATTCATTCAGAGTACAGCATCAAAAACATTTACATTTACAAAGTATTTCATTACTTCGCATCAACGTGTATGAATCATTGGTCAGACATTTTTTGACATTCTATGTAACAACTGCTACTTTCAATATTTAAAATCGCCAGACTACCGAGTCTACGGTATACTGATACTTTGAGTAAGTTAAGAAACGTTGAATGCATGATATATATTTTTTTTAATACACTTGGTTATTCAATTATAGGGCAAGTCCGGGGTAGTTGGCCACACTTTTTTTCAAGGATCCGTCAAAATAAAAGTACAGGCGTTTCTTAACGTATCTTCATTTGTAACGAAACTTTGAACATTTAACTTTAAGGGAAGGATAGGGGTTTCAGCGTGAAAAAAGCACTTTTTTGCGATTTTTTTTTCATCTATGGGGCCGTCCATATATTACGTCATCGGTTTTGGCTGATTTTTACCCCCCCCCCCCCCCCCCCGACATCATTCTATCCTTCCTATCGTCATAATCCAATTATCGTTACCGTCATCCAACGATCAGACCCCCCCCCCTATTTTAAAATGACGTAATTTATGGACCGCCCCTATATGGATGGAGTAAATTTATTGAAACCTTTTGTACATTGTTAAGTGTCATTTCAAGAATATTCCGTGCAATTTGTATACGAAAATATCCACAAACAAGCCGGTGATAAAGCTTTTCCAAGAACGCCTTTGGAGAAACACGATTTCCGGTGTTCACTGTATCTCAGCTAGAAATTATCTGAAATCAAGTACCATTAAAATTTAGTCAAAGTATCATCAAATCCTCCCCCCAACGGTCATTGATAATTTTTTGTTTCATTTCTAAATTTTTGGTGGTCATGTAAAGTGAAAAGTGTAATTTTTCACGAAAAATGCCGGCATTTTGGGGGTGGAAAACCCCCTCAATGTAAACAAAAATCTCAAACTAACCGTTTGAGGGAGGTATTTTATATGTAGAAAGTGTGTACCAAGTTTGAAACAAATCGGTCATGTAGTTTTCAAATGGCAGTGAAGACGGACTTTGAAAAAGTGGTTTCGAGAAAAACGCGGCACCGGCTTCTTTGTGGATATTTTCGCGTACAAATTTCACGGTATGTTCTTGAAATGACACTTAACAATGTACAAAAGGTGGCAATAAATTTACTTAATTTATATAGATGAAAAAATTCGCAAAAAAGTGTATTTTTTCACGTTGAAACCCCTACCCTCCCCTTAAGATAATTTACGAAATTCAAATAAACTCCTATCAGATCAACCTTAAAATTACGATTTTTTTAAATCACGGTTTGCTATCTCTCTCGGGGTATCCGGGTGCGATGGCCATAGGAGTAGAGGTGAGATGACCAGTTACCCAGCATTATGCTCTGGGTTTTCTCTTTGGTTTTATGTTTGCATTCTTCATTTTCTTTCTTTTAGCCACATCTCGAACACATATAATTGGAATTAGTATAATTTTTGTGGACCCAAAGTTGGCACACTATCCACTGAAGCCAGTCTTTGATGAGATGAGTTTTATAACAATTTTCTCCGCAACATATTTTGTCATTGATCTTATATTGTCTTTCTAAGATCGTCCTAGGTATTTCGTAGGTCCTACCGGACGCACGAGCCGACAATTCATCATTTTTTACAGCATGCTGCTTTTAGTGATTCTTGAGTCCAATTCCCTCGTAGAGCAATAGCTTTTCTCTGCTTTTAGTGATTCTTGAGTCCAATTCCCTCGTAGAGCAATAGCTTTTCTCTTGTACTTATTAGGCTTCTAAAATAAATGTAGAAAAAATGAATTACTTGAACACATCGCAACTAATACTATGGCCATCATCCACCGACTGTATGTGGCCATCTCTCCTGATCTCCCGGGAGAGATGGCTACATCTAAAATGTAAACAAATAGAAACAATACATGCGAAATCTTGAGGTTATAACAAAGCACTGTTTTAACCTCAAGAACTATTCAAGAAATACAAAACCATTACTTTTCGAAAATAACATCATCACAATGTAAAACATGAAACCTTCAAAGAAAATTCAGCAGTAGACAGAACAATTAAAAAGGATTTTACTAACTTAACATTTTTTTGCCAACCTTTTGCTTGCACACTTACACCCACGCTCAACGCGAAGCGAATTAAGTAGTAACAGGTGAAATCTAGTGCGCCGTCCTATGAAACATTTGTATTGGCCATCTCTCCCTTATCGCCAACTCCCCCGGAATTATCCTTTATAAATATTACATGTCCATATAATCCCTAACAAAGATATGGGCATATTATCATAATGTATTATGATAATTACGATTTGTCCTAAAATAGTTCGATATAGTTAATATTGGTTTGTCGAAGTTTTATGCTGTTGAAGTTTACATCATTGCAATACAACAAAGATTCTTTTTTATACTCTTATTTCCTCTGCAGTGCACATTTTAATTATTGACCTTCAAATAAGAAAACTAGAGAAATGTAGAGGGATTTCGAAGCTGAGATTTGTCAAAAGACATTCGAGCAAATAAAAAAAAAAGCATAATTTGAATTGCATTCCAACGCTGCCAATTTTTACATCGTGATAATAACGCAAATCATCTTGAGGATCCTTGTTTACTAATCTACAGTGCAAATCTGCGGAATATAAATTTCGTTCATGATGAGGAATTGAAAATAATTTTCGTTGCATGCCACTGAAATTTTCCGATGGTTTATGACTATCAATGTAAAATGTAATTTTCGAGCAACCACGGACCAGTTCGGCGCTACGGTCGGGATCGAAGATTTTTGTTACCTGCAAATCTTCGCCGAGTTTGTGCTCGAAGTAGTACTGTAGCGTCGAGACAGGATCTCGAAAGAAGAAAAAGAGAATAATTAGATATTCAATTACCCAGTAGTATGATGTACGGGGCGCTGTCTACCGACTCTCTTTGCCGTCTGCGATGCTGTATTAATCTTTGAGCCACATTAGCATTTCCTCGTTGATTAGTGCAAAGGTTACTTCGAGCAAGAATTACCATACAATACTCCGCACGCGTTACAGCGTGAAGCTATCGGCGAATAAACAATCTATATACATATAATTCGTGCCCATTAAAAATCAATATGATTTTAGTTTTCGATTGGCAATTTTTGTTTATTCAGAATTTCATGGAAGTCCCTCGGTCTTTACAAGAAAATCAAAATATTATTCTTATCACAACATCCTCACAGCGGAAATTAAACTTTTTAGAAAATTTATTTGTTCGAACCATTTGTAAAAATTCCACATGACTTTTTTAATCTTAGCACTCCCGCAAATTCTGATTCGAGAGGGATGAAAGGTTGCAAATTAATTGCTGAACTATTTTGATTATTAATTTGAGCCGTTTTTTGCTCTAGCCTACCAATTGAAAGCTTGAAACTTAAGAAAACGAGCGAATAAAACAATTTCAGATAATTCCGAAGTAATCCGAGTATCGTTCGTTGCAAGTACGTTGACAATTCTTTGCATAAGATCCACCGCGAGACAAAAAGAATTTTGGCATCAACTATTTTGCGTTTAGAGATAAAAATGTGAGAAATAAACAAAAAGATGAATTACCAAGAGAAAGAGAAAGATTAGTGAAGGGAGGAAGGGAGGAAGATAAGGGAGGGAGTGTGGCACGTTGGTCGAGAAGGAAATAAGAATGTGAAGAAGAAGAAGTGGAGGAAGCACAAGAAGATGACAAAGGATAAAGGAAAAGAAAGAAACAAGAGAGGTAGACAAAGAGAGCGATAGAGAAAGAGAGAGACAAGGGGATGGAAAAAGAGCGAGGAAATAATGGGTGAGACAAGGATGCCCGAGCTTCGCGTTGTATCTGCGGCCATATTTCAAGACGCTCTTTACAAGACAATGGTTTCAACCGGAGAAGCGAGCGATAAAAATTATTCAAATGACCAAGTGAGTGAGAGAGAGAGGGAGAGCGATGTCTGTAAATTCCACGACGGGAGAAACCGGGCCACCGCTCGTCGTCGTCTCTCTCCGCGAGTCGTGGCACTCTTTCACTACGGGGTGCTCCTGCTTTCTTCCACATATATATGGGGCCTTTCATGCCAATTAATCAGTGGATCTATAAGTCTTCACCTCTATGGGACGTGGTTCGTAGTTCCCCATATTACAGCTTTCATGCCGTTTTCTTTTGAAAAGTTCGACTTTTTTCAGTCGAAAGTTGTTCATTAGAGATTGTAAGAGAACATGAGGAAAAAAGCTCAACCACTTTCTTAATATGCAAAAATACGAGAACAATAAAATAAAGCAAGGCTATGAGGCCAATCTTTCACTTTTTTGACATTTAGCTTCGAGGTTACATCTTGCAAGATCGAATTGTGCAGTTTTGACTGGTGGTTCGTACGAATATAATGAACAAAAAATGTCGAAGAAAATCTCCGATGGAAGTGAAGGAGGTAAAACCGTGTTTGTGGCAGATGGGCTAACAGCTAAGAAAATGTAACAAATATACGCACTAATGTAGAACAATATTGTAGGATTTGGATTTATTTTCCGAAGATTCCTTCGCTTTTGCGCCTTTTTCAATTGTTCAAAGTCGTTTTTATACTTCGTCTAGGGTAGAAACTTGAACAAAAAATGTCAAAGAAAATCTCCGATGGACGTGAAGGAGGTAAAACCGTGTTTGTGGGAGATGGGCCAATAGCAAAGAACATTTAATAAATATACGTACTAATGTAGAATAATATTGTAGGATTTGGATTTATTTTTCGAAGATTTTTTCGCTTTCGCGCCTTTTTTCAATTGTTCAAAGTCGTTTTTATACTTCGTCTAGGGTAGAAACTTTTGTAGTAATTGTGTAACAAACGGCTGTAGGATTTTTAAATTTCATATCTTCATTTGACAGTAAATTTAACAATTTTTCATTTATTAATATTTGCAACGAGAATCGACCGTTTAACCGAGACATGTCGAAGAATCCTGAGTTTTTTTATGACGTTGAAGTTTGCATGGTTGGAATGCAAGAAAGTTATTTTTTTGTTGTTGTCTTTTCGTTGCATTTATTTTTTCGATGATTTCTTTGCCTTTGCGCATTTTTTCTATTATTCAAAGTCATTTTTATACTTCGTCTGACGTGGAAAGTTTTATAGTGATTGTGTAATGAAGAGCTGTGGGATTTTGTATGTCAAATCGTGATTAAACAGTGAATCTAACAATTGTTCAATTGTTGTCATTTACCAGGAGAATTTTCTCGTTTGACCGAGACATATCGAAGAATGCGCAGCTTTTTTATGACGTCGGAGTTTGCATCGTTGGAATGCAAGAAGCTGATTTTTTTTGGTTTCCCAAATTTTCTTTGACAAATTTCAGCTACGAAAATCACGCAAACATTTTTTGGGATTCTTGTTTAACGATGTATCTAAATCTGCCCAATATTATTTTGGGTTATAATGAAAATAAGACAGTGAAAAGGATTTTCCTTGCATTCCAACTATGCAAACTTTAACTCCATCCTTTTTCCAATTGTGGGTATGTCTGTTTTTTTTTATCAAAAAAAAGGTTCAAAGCAAGGCAATTGAAGACAGTTTTTTTAATTAAAAATGTCCAAATTTAGTCATAGTATATAACAACTATTGACGTTGGAATTGCGACGGTTCTGGATATTTTCCATAAGCAATTGTTCTAAGTTGTTGACCTTAATTGTTTTTGCGGGAACGATAGGTAGTCGACCTCAAGGATATTTCGAAGTTGAACTTGTATTACATATGTTGATAAATGTGAAGTAAAAAATAGCATTTTTCAATATTCATCGATAAACATCTCAACCCCTTTGACTCTCTAGCAGAGGAGTGCACAAAAAAGTCAAATACAGTGCGCTGGAAAAGCTTTTTGAAAATCCATATTAACGATGAATAGTCTTTATCGTTAATTCGAAGAATTATGGGCTATGAACCACTAAAAAAAATTGAGCGGGAATGAACAGTGTTCAATTAAAATTGAAAAAAATATTCTTTCTCCCACAAAGATTTTTCCATAATGAATACTGAATGTCATTCGTTACAGGCAGAGAAATACATATCGTTATCTCGAATATGATTTTTTGAAATTGTGACTTAAGATGATAAAATTATCGTGTAAAAATATATTTCTAGATAAATTATGAAAATCATTAATATGATATTTCTACCATTTTTAGGGGAGTTTAATTGTTATAAGAGACATAGCAAAAGTCAGCAACTGGTTATTTTCGCCTGGAATGGCCCATATACGTGTATTTAAGCCCGGATTACTAGCATTATATATGTACCGACTGCTTGGTTTCAACGGGACCTAAGCCACAATAATTTCGCACGTGGAGTAACTCGCGTTACGCCTTTCGGATTGTTGGCAAAGGATATACATAGAGCCACCCACATTTCGCCAACGTTCGTATTCCGCTCTCACCGTAAAAACGGCGGTACTATTATGACGTGCGTTATTTCTACCCGCGGCGCTCTCACGGCGGTTTTTCATATATGGAAAAGCAAGCGATAAATCTCTCGCTGTACCTTCATTTATTTTCTACTGGACCATGAGGCAAATCGTAATGGCTCCACTCGCGTCGCTCTTAATTGCATTTTTCCCTGACATTTTTTCAATCTGACTTTCTCCGTGCGGAAGTTTTATGAAAATATTTTTTTTCACTATACCCACGACCAAAGGTTGGGAAGTTTTTTTTCACTCGCGAAAGAGCAACGTGGATATCATTTTTGCGAGGAATAATCCCGACAATATTTGCGACAATCCCGGGAATTACGATTGCCGACAGGTAAACGTCACGTAGCGATAATTTATCAAATTTATTGCCATGGAAACACGAGGATTAGTGTATGGACAAATGTGGTGCTTAATATTATTTTTATATGAGAGTTCGTCATGACTTTTATTGAAATTAATAGATTTTATTTATCTATTAAGCAATCTATTAATCTAGCAAAATCTATTAAGAAGGCATTGAGAATTTTTATGTCCCAGGTAGGAATTGACGATGAAAAAGGGCTCGCCAAGCTCTGAAACAAGGCTCACATTTTTTAATTCAGGCTGAGCACCAGCCTGATTTTAGGCCTAGCTGAACCTCTGAATGATAACGCGGTTTCAGGCTCTTGCACACAGGCTTGACCAAAGGCTGGTAGAAAAGCCTGTACTAAGCCTGAAACGACAAAACAACAAGGTTCAAAACGAGCCTTAATGTATCCTTCACGAGCATTTATGACCAGGCTTATCCCAAACTCTTCTCGAGGCTATATGAGGCCTGTTTTTAGTTTTCTATATTCTACATTGGGGTAAATTTAATAAATTTGTAAAGAATTCATTTTATTTATTATATATATTTATTATTCATTATATTATTTATTATAAAATATATATAAAAAATATTTTAAAAAACAATACTTTATTTTATTTGTTGTTTATGGGACACGTAATACACAGAGTGTACGCAAACGCCAGAGAGTGAGTATATACGAAATGTATGTGTGACGAGAAAAAACTTTTTTGTGTACCTCATAAATATCGATAAGAGAATATGTTTAAATGTTCTGAGCTGCCTCCTTCGCTTTCGCTTTCCGTGCCATCGCACCCGACAAATTTATTGCTAGATTTTCTTTCATAAAAGTACAGAAAAAATATTATTTCAAATTTATTTTATTTTATCACAACCTGAAACAAGCCTGCATCCAGCCTTGGTTTTTCAGCCTTAAAATTCACCGGCTGAGCAAGCTTGAAATAACCCTGAGTTTAGGCTAAGCAGCCAGTCTTGGTTCCAGACTGCTCCAAACGATGCAATGAAACCTGGCCCAGGCCTGTCTCACTCAGGCTCGGTGAAACAAGGCTCGCACAAGTTTGTTTCCATCGTCAGCCTTTTGATTTCCTACCTGGGGTGTTGAAAAAATGAAGTTTACTTTTCTGTACAGATAAAGTACAGTCGTGCTGTCGCTGAAAAACCCCGTAATAGAAAAAAATTAGAAGGCCAGTTTTTTGACAGGTGCTAAATCCAAGTTTGCCTAAAAATCGGGGTGCAGCGTTTTTTTAGGGGATGAAGGGGGATGGATGTGGATTGATGTGAAACTACAACCCCTACGAGGAGGACGCCGTGAGACAAAATATTGAGAAAAATCGGGGCTTTGGTTTTGTCCACAGCGCCGGAGTCGTGAACGTTCATTTGGGGGTGAAAGAGTGGAGTGAAATTTTGAAAAATCAGTTTTAATTCAATAACTCTTTAGAAAAAATTCGTACACTTTTTGTTTAAATGGGAACGTTGTAGCACTTGAAAAGACGCGTCGATCGAGTATTATATCATCGCTCTCCGATAAAATCTTCGCCCCCCGAAAAATTGTTGAAATACCAAAATCAAATGGTTTATTTAATAACTCAAAAACAATCGATTTTTTCGGGTATAGTTTGAATGTACGAAATCTAGAGAATAATTTTTTCTACATTTTCGTTTCTATGGACCACCCTTGATACCCTTGGACCAAAATAAACTTTGATTTTACTCAATAGGTCGTTTAGTTGTTTTGCTATCACGCCCGCCAATTTGGAAAAATTGTGAAAATAAAAACTGGAGAAAACGCCCTTCAAAGTTTTGAACAGGAGGAAATATCAAATCTCAATTTCTTCTCTGCCTGTGGCCTTGTATCTTCGAAAATATTTACAATTGGCCTCTGTAACTTTGTAAATATATTCTTGGATAGTTTATCTACAGATTTAAACAATAAAAAAAACAACTTTTCGCACCTTCTAATTGCGGCTTCGGCTTTAAGGTTTTCCTTTTGCGGGGGGCCGTATTTTGTGAGGGCACGAGGAGGACTCTTCTGAATCATTGGTTAAATTACAGTGGCGCTTAATAATAATAAGTCACAACGCAAATTTCGTAGATTTAGACCTTTTTACATTTTCTCTGAAAAATCGCGGCTACGAAAATTCTTCTGCTAGTCACATTTTTCTAAGTTCGATATTTTCTTTGAACATTCGGCGACCCCCTATTTTCATTGTCGTAACGGAATAAAAAAAAATGTACACGCGTCAGTTATTTATATCGGGAATGTAGAGTAATCTGGTGTATAAATTATTAGATAGAAATGTGGCCAGTGTGTAATCTCCATAAGGGGCCATTCATAAAACACGTGACGCAATTTTTATAAATATTCGACCCCCCCCCCCTCTGTGACATTTCGTGACGGGTGTCGTATCCCCCCCCCCCTGCCGCTCCGGGAAATTACGTGACATGGAACCCACCCCCCTTTGTGCTCTCTTTTTTTCAACAATAAGTAAAGTAAAATACTAAAACCATTTTAAGCAAGTAAATACTAGCAAGCATACTTAATACCAATAAGCTAATTATTAGCATTACGGATTAAGCTAATTAATTATTAATAATCAAGCTAATTATTAGTATTAAGTAATTAAGCTAATCAAAACCAAGCATACCTAATACAAATAAGCAAGTAAATACTAAGCAAGTAAAATACTAAAACCATTTTAATAGATTATTTCAGAACGAACCATTTGTATTGTTTACTTTAAGTAAATATATATGTAATATATAAAAACGTACAATTTATAAGCAGTAAGAAATATATTCGTTATGTTATGTAAAATCTATAATAAATAATGGGATAATTTTTTATCACGATGTGCCTAGAATGTAAGGTGTTCCCAATGATGCTTCAGGTGAGTCTCAATCGATATCAGAGAAGGCACAACTTCCTCGTAGTCGGAACTTTGGGTGGGCAGTGCAGAACATTTTCAGCTTCTCAGTAGCACCTTTTTCCAGATTTAATGTTCTTATAGCGTCTCGTGACTTTCGACCCCATTCCCACCCCCCTGTGACAAAGTGTGATGATTTTCCTACCCCCCCCCCCCCTCACTTCGTTACTTGTTTTATGAATAGCCCCTAAAGCGCCGCATAAATGAGACAATTTTTAGACTCGTAAGTTTTCGTTAAAAGTTCGGCAATTTGGCTTGAAATTTTTCCAGTATACTGAGATGTATTTTTACTTGATTTCATACGAAAATCAGTTAAGAGGGGAGGTACCTTCAAGCGAAGAAAAAAATAGCTGATTTTCATGATTTTTTTAAAAGAAAAGATTTTTTCGCCGTTTTTTAAACTTAGAGTAGGTTTATAACTACTTTTGGCTGTTACATGGTATTTTTTATTGATCTCTAGAAATGGCTAAGGTATAGCACGGTCTTCTAAACGGGTTGCGGCGGATGTTGTCAGACGGCGTGACACGTAGCGTCGGCAGGATTAATATGCAACAACAACCAACGGAGAATTTTCTTCCATTAACACTCATACATAAAATATGAACCAATAAAAAGTGAGAAATGTTGAAAGTCGATGAAATAATACGCTTTGAAACCAAAAAAAAAATTAATTTTCCGAAAATAAATTGCGACGTTTCGCCATAAAAAAAAACGTTTTTTGAAATTTCCGAAAACATTTAGAATCATGGTTTGGATAATAAGGTTAGAAACCAAATTTGGTATAAGGTTTATACCAAATTTCGTCAGAATCGGTCGATTAATTTTTTAGCTATACGTAACGTCAATTAAAAAAAATGCAATTTAGAAGACCGCACCATGCCTCTGCCGTTTTTGAAGAATAATAAATTTAAAAATATCATATAACAGCCAAACGTAGTAGTAAAACGTACTGTAAGTCTTAAAAATGGTGAAGAAATCTTTCCTTTAACGGGTTATACGCAGTTAGAAATTTCGAAAAATCGATTTTTTTTATTGCGTCTGCGAAATGTACAAATATGTGAGTATATTGCCTGAAATTTTTTAATCGATCCAGCGAATATGCCCGCAAATACACACATATTTGTAAGGACGCTCGGAGCGCTACAGAGTAAGCGCGCGAAACTTCAAACGCGTTTTTCTCAAAATGGTGTTTTCAAAGTCGGTGAGCATGATTCCTCAAAATCGGCTCAACCGATCGGTCTGCAATTTTAACACAACCTTGTCAGATATATTCTTCAGATATTGATCGAAGGAATAAGATTTCCGATAATTATTTCTAATTTTTTTCAACGATTTAACGAAAAAAAATTGGTCGAAAATCGAAATTGTTTCTTTCCGAAGCTACCATTCTATCAAAAATTAAAATTTCGACTATTCCTTCGATCAATACCTGGATTCATCTATCCCCTAAAAGAATCTTTTTTGGTTTTTTCATTTTAGATCATCCAAACCGGAGATACTTTGCTCACCGCCGGACACTTTTTTTTCGGGGACCTCCAGGAGACTTCCTACAGGAGCAATGTTAATGAATATTTTTGAAAATAAAAAATGCAAATCTAAAGCTAAAAGATGCCACTACACTGCCTAATACTTTTCGTTTTGCCCAAATGAAATCGTTTTCCAGAAAAAAAATCGTGAAAAAACGACTTTTTTGGCCTTACAACTGCGTATGACGCCTTTAAAAAAACCATGAAAATCAGCATATTTTTTCCTAAAGGTACCCCTTAATTGTTAAGGCGAGATATACATTTAGACAGGAAAAAATAAGCAATATGGAGGGATTTTTCAAATTAAGGAATAATCATTCTACAATTATCAAACTTTAGGTATACTTTAATAGAATATTTAAGTCTACAAAACAATTTTTTTAAATTAATTCATCATCAAAATGGCGGAGCTGAGGCAGAGTCACCGCGAGAGTTGCGAATCGGCGTGCAGTCTTGCTTCCCGTAGACTTTGATTTCCAAAAAAGTTCAAACATTTTTTCAGCTAGAACATATATAGTTTCTATGTGACGGTAACTAAAATGAAGAAAATGCAAATTTATGAAAATGGCACGCGTTTACAAAAAAAATCAACATTTCTGTAAAATGTGGATTAAAAAAAGTCGTTTTTATTCCGATTTTTCAAAAAACGACTCCCGTCAAGTAGAAGGTACCAATGTTATCAATATTTCTACCAAGTTTCAACTCAATCGGCTTAAGGAGGTCGAAGCGTTAGCCGCAATGCACGGTTAAATTTAATAAAAAAAAATACATGTTATTATTTACACTATACTGAGTCTTTACGAATTTTTTGACCTTTTTTCACCACCAAACACCAGAGACAAAAAATAGTTTAATGTATGCAATTTACCCCGCGGTTAGATGGGCGAGACTTTCACACTAAAGGTTATGTAATTTTTATTGGTATTTACCACCAAGATAAACCATTTCTAACAACGGATTAACGCAAACTGAACCTTTGTGAACATTTAGAAAAAAAAAATTCTCATCTTGCCCATGGTAAACCATGGGCCAATAATCTCGTGACGTAAATATGAATAGACATAATTATGAATTACTCAACCTTTCACTGTGAATTGTATGAAACATTCGTTGTCGTAGTTTTTTCATAATAATCATCGATACCCGTGCAGAAATTTTGGCAGGGATACAGCTGGATTCTGACTTGTATCCCGGGCTCCCAGTTGGGATCTAGTCCGATATCGGATCAGATTCGAAGACTAAATATAAGATCCGTAAACTGGATTCCATTAGGGATCCAGAACCGGATCCTTTAATGACTCTAAATAGATTTCCCATGGAATCATTGAGGAATCTGGGAAGGATCACGGCTGAATACAGGCTGAAATAAAATGTCAAAAATGGAATTATGACATGTTAAATTCATTATAAAAATAAATAACATTTATAAAGTTTTGGTGCATTAAACTATCAATAAAAAAAAATTAGTCCAAAGATTCAAGTGGCAGATCGCGCTCATCGCGAGATTTTGATGTGAATTAAAAAAAATTCACATCAAAATCTGTGAATGCAAATGTATTGACAAGAAATTATAAATGCAAAAAAATTCACAAAATTAGTTGTGAATTTTTTCGTATTTACGACAAATTAAAATCAAATTCAAAATGATTAGATTAAAATTTGCGCCAAAAGTGAGTTCGTACGTCTTTTGAGAGAAAACATTGCCTCGAGGCAAAGAAATTTTTTGCACATAACTTTTTGTGCGAACATTTCTTTACCTCAACACAATGTTTTCTCTCAAAATACGTTTACACTTGTGGTGTAAATTTTAATATAACTGTCGTGAATTCGATTTTTATTTTCTTCAACTTGAGGAAATTCACAACTCATTTTGTGATTTTTTTCATATTTATAATGTAATATTTGAAACTCACAACTTTTTTTGCAAAAATTTCTTCGCCTCGATGAAATGTTTTCTCTCGAAATACGTAAGAACTCACGGTTGGTGTAAATTTTAATTTAATCATTGTGAATTTGATTTTAATTTGTCTTAAATACATGTTTATACCCACCGACATGTCGGTGGGTATATATAAACAGAGACTTTTCCCCAAAACCCTTATCCCGGTTAGAATCGAACTTGCATCAGTATCGGAATATGTACGACGACGATGGCATAATTTTGAAAATGTTGGCATCACGTGTATTTTCGGTATTACTATGTAATTCCTATCTATAGATAGGAATTTTATAGATAGGAATCTATAGACAGAAATTCCTATCTATAGATAGGAATGCCATAGTAATACAGAAAATACACGTAACGCCAAAATTTTCAAAATGATGCCATCGTCGTCGTACATATGCCGATACTGATGCAAGTTGGATTCTAACCGAGATACCGGTTTTGGGGAATCCATGACAAATCCTGATCGGGATTTGATCGGACATAGGGTATCCCGGTCAAAATTTCTGCACGGGTAATGTGATGCTTTTTCAAGTTGGTAGTAACACAAAAGTTTTTCCACTTTACGTAATAAAAATGTTAAAATGCATAATTTTGTCCTTTAATTATATATTTTAAAAAATTAGCATATATAGAATAAATCTGTACCTCGTATGCATTTTTTTGAGATTCATTGGAAAAAAAATGAATAAACCGTCATTTGACTCAACTGAATCGCTCCAACCTCCTTAATAGTTTTTGAGTTATCGTGCACGCCAATTTTGATAATGCAGTTTTGAGAAAAACGTTGACGGGCTGTAACGTTTGACGTTTTTCGAATTTGGCTTTGGAACTTTGGGAAAATATTTTACATATATAGTTCTATCGTTAAAAAAAAAGAAATCAATTTTTGATCGTTGCAAATGTATATCCCGCCTTAAATATTCGGGTCCGTGAAAGGAATAGCTTAATTACGCTTCGCGTCGCGCCCATTTTTTCTTTGCGATTCGGGGACATTTACGTTTCGCGCGTGTGCTGATGGAGCTTCGCTGGACAAAAAAGCCGGGGTTAAATTGTCGTGATACTTGGCACACTTCGGTTGAGAGACACGAGTCAAGAACCATAGAACACGGGTAATAACAGGATGCGCACGCGGTGCGAGTCACAATGGATGGAAGTTTCTTGTGATACCTATCGATATAATATGGCAGCTGTGTGGTCGATCTTGTTGCACCGAAATACGAGGCGGCGTTTCTCTGACTCCGTTTACCATATGGTCAGAAGGACGTCCCACTGGCATTTGGGAAGAAAGGACGGTTAACTCGTAAGCTCGGAAAAGTCGTCTCGTTCTACCGAAATATTGTGACCGCGGTGCGTGAAAAGCTGCCAACGACAATGGCCCCGCGCGCCTTTCTACCATCCTTTTTCTCTCTTTTTTGTCGTTTCCTCCCATTCATCGTCGCAGGAAAGTCCCCCTTTAAAAGCGACGCCGACGCCGACACACCAACCACGATCGCGGCTCCCCTCACTCTTGTTCACGACTCCACTAAACGTCCGGATGCGACACTCGACATCGAGGGAAAGGTGGAGCGATAAAAAACGGAATGAATGACTTTTCGGGAATAGATCGGTGACCAGATGAAGATTTTGTGTGAAAAAAAAATGTGAGTAACCAAAGGAAGAATGCGCTTCGGAATTCGACACTTCGAGGTTACGATTATTCACAGAATTTTTCAATGTTGTGATGCAAATTATAATGTGAAGACAAAAAAAGAATTTTGTCCATACGCGTCCGGGTGTATGTACGAAAGTATTATAGAGTGTGAAAAAAAGTAGTATTGGAATTCGATAAATTTAGTGAATTCGTTCGTGTTCGGAAGATCAAGAGGCAAATGTATTTGAGTTAGCATACGTCTATGTAAAAGTTTACTTTTTCCCGATACTGCCGTAAAATGGGGTTACTTTGAACATGTTTTGGAAGTGTTTGTAAATAACTTTTTTTTTTGACATCCTAAATTCCAACCTTTTTTGCTCCAATAGACACATGTGTCCTTTGGCTATCAAACGTGTTTAAAAGTCAAGCCCCCCTCCACGATTTTTTCTTCTTTTTAAAGTGTCAAAGTAACCTCGAATGTGGGATTTTTTTGAGAAAGCATTGAAAGGCAACTCGTGTCAAAGATAAATGGTTACTTTGTCATCATTTTGATTTAAAAAATTGTAATTTCATGCAGTATCCATGGAATTAAATTAAAATCAACGATTTTTCATAATCAAATTGTCATCTTTATTAAGGGAACATTTTACATAATAATATGAAGTACCTAGGGAACTATTTTAGGCACTTAAGGGGTTACGTGGGTTTCAAAGCAAAAAAAAGCATATTTTCTCTATTTTTTCGAAATATAATACATAAATTATTTTATTCAAAATAAAAAGGCAACATTTCAACAAGTGTGAAAAAAAATCCATGCAAAAATGTTGGAAATTCAGCAGGTGGGACCTGGTTTCCGGAGACCCCTAAAAAAGTGTCCTCGTGGTGGTCAGGATAACTCATGATAGCTTGATCTGAAATTAAGCAACCATTTTTTTCTGTTAGCAGATAAGTATAGCTCGTGATTGAACGAAGGATGTTTGAAAAAATTGAAATTTGAATTTTTGGCAGCGTTGTATGCAAAATAGTTGAATTTTTGGTTCGGTTTACCTTGTAAAACTAGTTGTAATCGAAAAAAACCTACGTTCAATCATTAGTCTATGCTATTTTGAAGTAGTGTGCAAAATTTCAATAAGATCGGTGCATTAATTTTTGAAAAATCGTGTCCACCGACTTCAAAAATAGTTTTTGAGATTAATTCGATATACCTGCGCCGCTCCCGGCCGGTCTTTCTCAACGGGGGAATTCCCAAAGGCTCTCTTTCCTAGACTTTCAATCCGATTGAATTAAAACTTTGGGAGAATATTCTAGACATATTGTACTATTATATAATAAAAAAAAAATTAATTGATTTTTTTAAATTTTCAAACCCACGTAACTTCTTAATCAGTCTTATAATTATCATTGAGATTAAAATTAACTTCACCAACATTATAATAAACTTGAACAACAAATTTGAACACATTTCAACGCGCACACACTCAAACCGTTTTTTGGCGCTCTGTTAAAGTAACTCCCAAAAACTGTCAAAGTTATCCTCAATGTCAATTTCATTATCTGCTTTTCTTTGTTACTTTTCGCATCTCAATGCATGGTGCTGAAGTTTTCATCGTAGGAATGCAACAAATATTTTTCTTTATTTTTTCATTCCTTAATTTTTATTACTTTCTAAATTTTTTTTGCTGGCTTAGGTTATAGATCTCTAGTAAGGATCTTTGAAAATGTAACAGTGATTTTTGTAGGCTGAATGTGCCGAAAAAACAATTATGCAATGAGGAAAAAAAGATTTTCGTTGCATTTCAACGATGCAAACTTCAATACCATCCTCAATGCATTCAAATTGCAAGATGGAGACCCGAAGTCGTGTAGACTACTGCATTCGTGAATCAAATGAATTGAAAAGCTTTGATGCGAGAGAGTTATTCGTGATATTTGTGAACACTTCGCACTTGAATTAATAGGTAATTGCAATTTAAAGTGATGTAAGACATAAACGGTAGCTCGAATGCCCAAACGATAAATATTGCCTTAGAAACTGATTTGGTGAATTGTAATAAAAACTACTGATAATTTAAATGTGCAGTATGTAATGCAGATTCGATAATGAAAGTAACTTTGTACGAGAAAATAAATATGAAAATTTGCAATAAAGCATGCAATTCTCATGGAGTTCGACAGTTGATATACAGGGTGAGGCACATAAAGTGTTATAGAGCAAAAGCACTCAAACTATTGATCATATCCAAAAATGCCTCAGACAAACTATCAGTGTTCGAGAAGGCCGTCATAGTACTAGACCACCCTATTTTTTTTTTATCGGTGGAGGTGCTGAAGCTACGTCAAGGTCAACTCCACTTTTTCAAATGGAATGGTACATTTCTTCTTCAACCATCTTGTGGAGCACCTCAAGCCGCATAAAAAAAAACATTAGGGGATCAAAGTCGTTCAAGGTCGTTCAAGGTCACCTATTAAAATGATATACTCGGATATTATAAAACAATATCTCGGAACACGACCAAATGTTTGGCAGTGATCCTAGATATTAAGATTTGTATCATCGATACTGACCTTGGATGACCTTGAACGACTTTGACCCCCGAATGTTTGTTATGCGGCTTGAGGTTGAAGATGGTTGAAGAAAAAATGTAACATTCCATTTTAAAAAGTAGAGTTGACCTTGAAGTAGCCTCCACCGATAAAAAATAGGGTGTTTTCGAACGCTGAAACTTTGGTCCGAAACATTTTTGGATATGATCAATAGTTTGAGTGCTGTTGCTCTGTAACACTTTATGTGCCTCACCCTGTATAATACCGTGTACCCATTATTCCCGTACGGGTGATGCTTTATGATCATTTTAATTCTTTAGGTTTTTCGGTTTGTTCTTCCATTTTTTCTTGAACGACATTACACAATAATCTTCTGTGTAAATCAACAAGTATTGCAGAGCCCACGCGTTTTTCGGTATGATTCTGAACAGCATTGTATTACGATCTTTGTTTCAACTTTTGCATATTTTTAGTCGCACTTGGAAAAATCGGTAAACCCAACAGGTACCCTCATTGGTGCTCAAAATGAGGGACTCAAAATGAGGACTAAGAAAATCGTTAGCAGTTTCTTCCACAATCGTTTGAAAGCCGAAACTTCATCGTTCCGTTCACAGTTTTTCATTTTTTACGAATAAAGGTCCTGCAAGGTTGGAGAGAGGATAAAAAGGGGAATGGGGACTTTTTAAAGAGTCTTCGCCGCCGCCATGCGTTGCGTCTTCGAGTGGTCTATAAACAATCCGTTTTCCATCTCGCACTCGTAGGATACGTATATCGTACGTGTCCGAGTTTTTTCGGGGTTTTTTTTTCCCTACCACTCGATCCTCTTTAGCCACACGAGCTACGATTGTCGTGCGTTTAATGTGCCGTTACACTCCGCCCGGTCACCTTTGTTGGGCCCGAAAAAAGACCGAGGCCGACAAATGGTTACACGAGTTCCTGGGTCGGTTTTTACGAAGCTTGTGTGCGTGCGAGAAAAAGATAAAGCGATGTATACAGATATACACGTTGTTAATCTTTTTCTCGTTTCTTTGACTCTGTCTCGTCCGCTTATGAAACGTTCGGTGACTTTAGTCCCAATCCCCCCCTCCCCGCCCTCCTCCCTCTCCCATTTCTCTTTCTCTCTCGCCGTGGGTCCCGATTACTCCCTCTCTCGGTGCAAGTCCCAAAAGATACGAGAGTGGAGAGGCGCGTCGTCACGATCTCAAAGATCTCTTTTCTGGACGCTGATTCGTGGAGAAGAGAGAAAACGCGAGGCCATCCAACTTTGGACACACCTCCTGTCGGACCCACGAATTCCAAACGGAAATACCTTTACTGTTCGCGGCTACTTCCGGTCACATGGCTTCCCGAAATAAAATAAAAGTGTCTTCGGGGAACGAGAAAAACGAGTCGGGTCGTAATTTTCAGGTGAAGGACAGAGTTTGTGGGTCGGGATCGGTAGCTGAGGTCGGTTGAGGTAATTCCAGAAGAGACGGGACGCCAAGAAAGATAAAACAGCTCTGGATTTTTTTTTTCGTTTAGCGTGAGCTTGGGCCTGGTGACAAGAATTTTTCTGAAATTCTCACCTGCAAAGCGTCGGAATTGAAACGCACCTAATGGTTCAGATATAAACTGTACATACTCCTATTCGTAATTATAAATTAATTTAGACCTCTGAGAACAGAAATGTAACGATAGAAATTAATGTTTCGGCGATTCCCACTTGCCCGGGACATGGTGTTCAAACTTGCATCGTTGGAATGTAACTGGATTTTTTTATTTTCATTTCTTTTTATTTTCTTTCTTTTTTTTCTTTCAATAATTTGAATAATATTCTTTCTTCTTTTCATTTTCTTTTCATTTTCATTTTTTTGTTCTTAATTTTTTCATTTTCATTATTATCCAAAATCTTTTCGCAGCTTTACGTTAAAAAAATATACTAAGGATTTTTTTAAACGTTACATGACTTTCGGAGCCTAAATTTGCCAAAAAAAAAATAGTAAAAACATTTTCAACTCTTCTGTTATTGTAAATACAACATTCGATTTAATAAATAATCATGTTTTATTCAAAGTTGAACCTTCCATAAAACTTCCAATAATTTGAATAATTTTCAATAATTTCTTTCTTCTTTTCATTTTCATTTTTTATTTCTTAATTGTTTCATTTTCATTATTGTCCAAAATATTATCGCAGCTTTACGTTAAAAAAAATGTACTAAGGATTTTTTTAAACGTTTCGGTGAATTTCGTAGCCTAATTGTACCAAAAAAGTGGGAATCCGAAAAAAAATATATTTTCGTTGCATTCCATCGATGCAAGCTTTAATAGCATCCCGGAACTGATGGTGGCCGTTGTGTAACATTCGCATTTTTAACTCTTCTGTTATCGCGAATACGATATTCGATTTAATAAATAATGATGAAATATGATTTAATAAACAACTTTGAAATTATTCAAAGTTGAACCTTCCATAACACTATTCCCAAAAGATCAAAGTACCTGTCAACTTCTTACCTGTTTATTTATACCGCTCTAACTCGATGGACACTTACAGATTTTCTAAACGATATATGTAAGCATTTAGGCAAAATAAGTACAGTCAATTATAATGAGCTACCAACAGTTTTATTAAATCTGTGCTCTATTCCCAGCTTTACAGCAATCTGAAATTCAATAATACACGCCTCAATGAGTATCACTAACGTTGTTCCATTGGGTGATCGAAAACTGGACGATGACTTTACAGGATCTACTTTATCCTTTGTATGTTTCTATTGTTGTATTTGTATATTGCGAAATTCTTTTTGTCATCGAATGTTTGCTTCGAGTTAGAAGAAATGTTATAATTCATATTACAAATTCGCAATTCGTAAAGTTGTGGTGTTAAAAATAGTGAAAATCAGTAAGTATCATAATAGCCGTTCAAATACATCCAAAATTTAAATAATGTGGAATAGACTGGATAATAGTTGAACAATAATACTTCATTATATCGCAAAAAGAATAATGACGTCGAGCGGGTTAGGATTGGGAGCGAAAGCCATGGAAGTCAGTGACGACGTGTTGTCGAAAGGCAAACCCGTAAGCACGAAATGGCACTACAAACGTGTACTATAGCGGCAGCTTACACAATTACCAAAGTTTCCGGCATTCAAAGATATAACATTCCTCCACTTGGTCGTGAAATCACTTACACATGAAATTGCATTGTCATCGCTGATTGCGATATAAATCTAGATCGTGTCTGGTCTTCGGCATCCGCGTGGAACTCCCTATCATCAGTAGGGGGAGTCGGGGCAAGATGATAACGCTAAGGTCATGTTCAAATAAAACAACACATATATGAGTCAGTCAACTTTAATTATTTTTTAAACTAATCAACATTTATCGATCTTTCAATTTTGGAAGCAAAAAATGAGTCTTTGTGAATTTTACCATACAATGTATATTTTTAATGAAACCTTTATTTCTCCCATCTTACCCCGTATGCGAGGATAAGATGAAACAGCGCTAGGATAATGATGGGACACGAATTGACATCTTTCGCATATAAAAGTGGTTTTATTCTCAATACCATCAATTTGATAAGGCAGTCGTCTAAGTTCTGTAGGATTAGTCCGAATAATCTTACTTCCATATCATTTTGATCATTTGTAAGTTCTTTTTCTTCCCCTGGTAGAAACACCAGTTGAAGAGGAACCAAATGCTTTACTAGTTTCATTTCACCCTTTCTAACGTAAATAGTGGTACGTTGTAAAATATTCCGGGTTTGCGATAACTTGTATTCATCTTGCCCCATTAGACCGTTAACGAATTAACAAAAAATCACGCAATAACCTTGATAAATTCTGACAAACCGTTCTGATTATATTAATAATTAGTACTTTCATTGTGTTTACCTACCTGTCTCTAATCAATATCAGCAACTCAAATAAACTGAAACGATGTTAAACTTTACCAAAAATTACATCGTTTTGTCAAAAAGTCGATATTGTTTTCTCACTCCAGACGCGTGCTTTCGCCACAGTTGACACTTTCACGGTCATTCACCGCCATCCCTCCAAACTCCAACGGGAGCACTGTGCTCGCACACACTGTTTAGTGACTAGCCTCATCCCGAGTTCCTCTACTTACTAGTTGGTTTAGTCAGACTTTAACCATTCATAACTCAGCAACGTAACAATTTTAAAACAGTTGACTCTATGGTAGGTTTTAATGAATAAAAGCACACGTAGAATTTAGTTAAAAAAAAATGTAATCAGGAGTCTAGTTCTAAAGCAATAAAGGGGGTGTGCCAGACATGTTACATTATGTCGTGAGATTCTTTCATGGTTTGTGGAATGCTTTGAAGCAGTTGTTTTTTTTTTGTTGTAGGCACAAAGTCACATTTTTCACGCACCTTTTGACGTTTTGATATTTTTTTCAATTTTGGAAAACTTTGCGCGCATTCGTGTCTTGCAATTTCGCGATAAGTGAAATTCGAACGAATTTTGATCCAACTAACGCGATCTAGTTTGCATGAATTGCACTGAAAAACCATCGAACTGTTTGTGGGCATCGTGTGACATCGATTTAAAAAAGGATTAAATGTCAGTATTGGATTTTGTGAAGACTCGGATGGTTTGTTACAAAACTGTCTCACGTGATATAAAGGTGATATGAAGGGTTAAACGTTCGTAGACGGAAGTTTCATAGTTTCCCCAGTCACTGACCACTTCTCATTTAAGGGAGACTTTGTCCTTTGTGCCCAGCGGGAGATGTTAGCGGCTCAACATGAGCAGCTAGAAGAAGAGGAGGGATGCATCTATGGACCAGGCATTGCCGATTAGCGGTAATTATAAACACATTTGTGTAAACACATTACAAAACTTTAAACGCGTTTTTCTCGAAAACACGTTTTTAAAAATGGCTGACATTCTCCTGACCGCTGTAATTAACATATCGACCTGAAATTTGGAGAGCATACTCAGAAAATATGTCTTCACGGAATGACGGATCGTTTTTTTGATAGATACATTTTTGTATTTATTATTTATCTTTTTATGCGAAGAAAAAACGCAAAAATTCGATTTTTTTTAAATTGTCGCCATTTTCTGAAATTTGTACTAAACGAAAAACCCATCCGTCATTCCATGACCAAAGGGTCACAGATTGATAATATGCTTTGAATTTGTGTTTCAGATCAACAAAGAGGGGGCAGTGATGTCAGCCATTTACCTCCCGCGATTTGAGGACCTGTTTTCGCGGAACTGCAACGGCCGCCATTTTGTTTTTTTTTTTCAAAAAAAAATTTTTTAACGTTCTGTATATCATGAATAAAAGCAAGAAAAAAAGCGCACTCAAAAAGCTTTACTCGTATCCTTTAAAAAAAATAAAATGTAAACACCTGAAATATGGCACTCCAAGGACAAAGTCTCCCTTAACTTTTACACCCAAACGGATATTTGATTCTTCTACATCTACCCGTTCTTTTACACACTCAAAGGTATATGCATCTTTGCTGAGTTCGATTCTCAATTTCTATTAATTACGCCAATCATACGGACTACAGTTCGCCCACATCGCAACATCATTTTTAATGCATTTGAAACATGATATTGAAGTTTGCATCGTTAGAACGCAACAAAAGTTCCGTAGTCCAATATTTTTTTGGCAAATTTAGGCCTTCAAAATGGCTTAAACATTTTTCAAGATTCTTTTTAGTGGTTCTCGGCCTGAATATTTAAGGCAATTTTTCGGATGGTGATGAAAATGAGGCAATAAAAAAATTAAACTGAAATTTCGTTGCATCGAAACGATGCAAACTTCAACATCGTTTGAAACTTCTCTTTCGGGGAAATACCGTTCTTGATTTATTTGCCAAGTTTCTACGCTCGCAGATCCGGTTCGAGCAAATATATGTTCGTTCCAAATTTATTTCTTATTTGGAGTTCTGCAGGACTTTCATTTTTCGTTCAGCGTGCCGTTGTTCTATAACGCAAAAAGGAAATTGTACAAAGGTTTATGCCTCGAACTTTCGGCTTTGTGAAATAACTTAACCTTCTTCTTAAAACTAACAACTGCGTTCTCTGCCGCTCCATTTGATGCGGGATGGTATGGCGAGTAACATATGCGTCCGAAGCAAAGACGCTAAAAGTTCCCGGACTTCATCGCCCATTATCGGTCACGAAGCGTATATGGAATTCCTCAAGTAAAAATATAAGTTTTCTTGAAAAGACTTTACAGTATACTCTGACGTTCTTTTCCCTCAATTTTGACGATTTTTTATGCAAATTGAAGGTTTTGGGAGAAATGAATAGTGTTCCTTGTGAGTCATCCATCTCGTTGACATCCAACGATTTGAAAAATGAATTGATAATAACTAGGTGCAGTTTCCCTTCCGTTTTAACTCAGCTGTTTCCACAAATTTGGTCTGTCTGCCCAGTTGCACAAATGGAGCACCGATTCAGGTAGATTATCAGCTTTGCAACAAGCAACACATGCGACTGCAGTGGCACATGTTCTCCATATGCATAATTAATCATCTGTCACTCCACATACGACTTCCCTACTGCGTCATTTTTACTACAACACCATGATCGTTTATTTTGAAGCATTCCACTTTAAGGCGTATTTTTCACGAACCCAAATATTTAAGAATTAACTGATTTTAGTCTATAATCAAGTGAAAATACATTCCAGTATACTGGTAAACTTTCAAGCCAAGTTACCGAACTTTTAACGAAAAATTGCGACTCTGAAAATCGTTTCATTTATATGGCGCTTTGTGAAGATGACACGCTAGCCACATTTCTATCTAATAGGTCATTTATAAACTCAATAACTCTAAATGTCTGACATAAACTTCTCATGCGTATAAAAAATCTAAAGATTCCGCAACAACAATAAAAACTGGGAGTCAGCGAATGTTTAAAGAAAATATCAATGATAAAACTTAAAAAAATGTGACCAGCAGAAGAATTTTTGTAGCCGCGACTTTTCAGGTCAAATGTAAAAGTGTCTAAATCTGCTAAACTTGGGCGAAGTTTTTTATTTCGGTTTATCGTTGAATATGGTAATTGATGTGACTTATTTTTATTAAGCGCCATTGTAATTTAACAAATGATTCGGAAGGGCCTCCTCATGCGCCCACAATATACGGCCCTTCGTAGAAGGAATACTTTAAATCGGACCTCCCTCCCTATCTAAATTAAAACTATTAGCATCTGTGGATCTCACTTGCTTGGTAACAAAGTTTAAGTGAGAATATCTGGCCTGATTCAATGCCTTCGTCAATTGACAAATGAACACGTGACGAACTATTTAGCCTACGATTATCAGTACCTATTAAGTGTTTGATTTCAAATTGGCACTCTACGAAAAATACAGCCCACCTTTGATTTAATTCATAGCCATTTACAGAAGCCTCTACTTCGAACTAAAAAATAGATGAGGAGCTTATCGGCTGATTACTAAATGTAATTTACGACCCTACAAGCACTGATGCTTTCCTCAATCTCAAAAACTCAACCCAGTACCTCTCTGTATAGTTGTCAACTATCATTTTTCGCTTCACTTAAGGAACCAGTCCACTTTGGAGCCACGAAAAAATGCTATTTTCGGCATTTTTTTGAGGATTTTATAAAAAATATGAATATAAAAGTTGTTGGGCTTGATAAATAATGTCTTGAAATACATTTAAAAAAAATTAGTTCATTTTTATTTATTTTTATGTACAAAAACTATAGTTTAACGTAACGCCTCAAAAATAGGTGGGCTAGGTAGCTCCATCACAACTCGGCAACGGCTTGTCTGAAGCAAAAAAATCAAAGTCCACTAGATTTAGTACGACACCAGCTACAAAATGACCCTCGGATATAAAGTTTTATCGAATAATAAAAAAATGGCAGATGAAAAACGAAGAAAGTATTTTAAAAATGCGTTTTCTTCGCAGTTTTTCGCTAAAAAAAGAGTAAAAACCAAAATTTTAAAACTATCGAGGTTCATCTTGTTGGGAATCATGTTTACAATATGTGGTTCAAATTTCAAGAAAATCAGTTTATTAGTTTTAGAGATACGATGGAGCTAGATTTTGAAAACGTTGTTTCGAGAAAAACGCGTTTGAATTCTATACTATGCAAAAACTCTTACCTCAACTCAATCGGCAATTCGTGCACAGTTCAAAATCCCTTCTAATTGATCATCATCGTCGATGTATTCTAGTCTTGCTTGCTTTCGATTTTTTGAAATTTTCAAAGTGGACTCGCCCTTCAAGAGTCTATATTTGAAGAAAATGCCAAAAAATCTTTTTTTCGAATGTATAAACCAGAATACTGCCTCGAGGGTATTTTTCACGGGCACGCGTTGGCTTCCTGTCGGTGACTCAGCCACAGCCAACCCACTAGAAGAAATCGCGCAATCCAGTAATTATTCTCGCAGATTTTTACGGAGCGAACGTATGAAAAGTTGCCTTAAAAGACGTGTTGTTAGTCAAATGTATCTTTATAACTGTGTCTTTCCTGTACGTGTATCATAGGAATGTCAATTCCTATAGGTAGCCCGTTTAAACTTACTAATAAAAAAGTTCCAACCATAATTTGCGCACGTAAAATTTACGATGGCGCCAAGAAATTTCCACCGCCGGTCTTGATTATTGATTTTGCCTTCTACGCCGCTCTCTCTCTCTCTCTCTCTCTCTCTCTCTCTCTCTCTCTCTCTCTCTCTCTCTCTCTCACTCACTCACTCACTCACTCACTCACTCACTCACTCACTCTCACTCACTCACTCACTCACTCACTCTCACTCACTCACTCACTCACTCTCACTCGCTCTCACTCACTCACTCTCACTCACTCACTCTCACTCACTCACTCTCACTCACTCACTCTCACTCACTCACTCTCACTCACTCACTCTCACTCACTCACTCTCACTCACTCACTCTCACTCACTCACTCTCACTCACTCACTCTCACTCACTCACTCTCACTCACTCACTCTCACTCACTCACTCTCACTCACTCACTCTCACTCACTCACTCTCACTCACTCACTCTCACTCACTCACTCTCACTCACTCACTCTCACTCACTCACTCTCACTCACTCACTCTCACTCACTCACTCTCACTCACTCACTCTCACTCACTCACTCTCACTCACTCACTCTCACTCACTCACTCTCACTCACTCACTCACTCACTCTCACTCACTCTCACTCACTCACTCTCACTCACTCACTCACTCTCACTCACTCACTCTCACTCACTCACTCTTACTCACTCACTCTCACTCACTCACTCTCACTCACTCACTCTCACTCACTCACTCTCACTCACTCACTCTCACTCACTCACTCTCACTCACTCACTCTCACTCACTCACTCTCACTCACTCACTCTCACTCACTCACTCTCACTCACTCACTCTCACTCACTCACTCTCACTCACTCACTCTCACTCACTCACTCTCACTCACTCACTCTCACTCACTCACTCTCACTCACTCACTCTCACTCACTCACTCACTCTCACTCACTCACTCTCACTCACTCACTCTCACTCACTCACTCTCACTCACTCACTCGCACTCACTCACTCTCACTCACTCACTCTCACTCACTCACTCTCACTCACTCACTCTCACTCACTCACTCTCACTCACTCACTCTCACTCACTCACTCTCACTCACTCACTCTCACTCACTCACTCTCACTCACTCACTCTCACTCACTCTCACTCACTCACTCTCACTCACTCACTCTCACTCACTCACTCTCACTCACTCACTCTCACTCACTCACTCTCACTCACTCACTCTCACTCACTCACTCTCACTCACTCACTCTTACTCACTCACTCTCACTCACTCTCACTCACTCACTTTCACTCACTCACTCTCACTCACTCACTCACTCTCACTCACTCACTCACTCACTCTCACTCACTCTCACTCACTCACTCTCACTCACTCACTCTCACTCACTCACTCTCACTCACTCACTCTCACTCACTCACTCACTCACCCTCACGTTCACTTACTTTCACTCTCACTTACTCTCACTCACTCACTCACTCACTCACTCCCTCTCACTCACTCCCTCTCACTCACTCCCTCTCACTCACTCCCTCTCACTCACTCCCTCTCACTCACTCCCTCTCACTCACTCCCTCTCACTCACTCCCTCTCACTCACTCACCAATTTCTATATCGCTCCATCTCTGTCTTCCCCTTCATCAGAATGTTTCGCCCCTACACGTCGCCGTCCAACAAAAAAATCTCCAATTGATTGAGATTCTGCTGGCTGTCGACGACATCGACTGCAGCGACACAGCGCTTCACGCAATACGTGAAAACGAGACCGAAATAGCGACGATGATACTCGATAAAAAGCGAGCGAAAGCCGTAATTTCGGAGTACGAGCCGGCAATCGGTAGTTCCGAATTTCCCGATGAAATGACGCCCCTTGACGTTGCCGCACAATACGGACATTACGAGATCATCAAGCTTCTGTCCGAACGAGGACACAAAATATCCAAACCGCATAAGCCTAGCTGCTATTGCGAGGAAGTGTGCAAGTAAGAGGCAAAACTTGAATGTCTCAATGCCTGATATTCCACATTCAACAAATTGCAACCGGGATTTTTCTTTCTCTCGAAACAGACCACGAAGGGCCATCGAGGATCCACTGACGTTCGACAAATTTCGTCTGGCGCGTTACAAAGCCGTTGCAAATCCGGCATTCATCTGTTACAATTCGCACGATCCGTTTCTCGAAGCTTTTCTACTGCAGGTTGAACTCGTCGAGGCTGCGTCGTATGGACGCGAATTTTACAAAACGTACAAGGGTCTGGCTGAGGTGTCTATTATCAAATTTCTCGTGCTACTGTGATCGAAAACCTTTTTTTTATATATACATGAAAGATTTTTATAATTTTTTGTATGGGAATAGTAGAAAGTGGGTCAATTTGCTACCGACCTAGTCGCTTGTACGCGGAAAGCCGAGGAAGTCGAGCTCGTTTTGCAGCAGAGAAGCGGAATGAAACGGTCGGTAAATTTCATATTTCCGAGACTCTTACTCGCCATGGAGTGCAAACAGAAGACTTTTGTGGCTCATCCGAACGTTCAACAGGTTCAATCCCAATGGTTATCTTTTCAAATGGAGAACAAACATTACACCCAATTACTCAATGAGTTTGTTACTTAGTAAATTTAGAGGCCAGCTTTGACCAGCTGATGAATGTTACTAATAACTGCTATAGAAAGAAAAAAACCGCGTGCAAAAACGATACCGCGAAAACGAAAATATTATAATCAAAACTTCATTCATCACCCAATATAACCGTATTTTGATGTAACTTATTTTATTATTATTACATTTCATATACCGATGGTCCTTTCTATGCTCATTTTGACTTTACCAACCCCATCTCTTTTACTTGAACCTCACACTTATCACCTCAGAATTTTCCGTTTTTGGGAAATGTTCTAGAGTGTTGCACACAGCAGCTCTGGGTGGCTAAATTCCACTTACGAAGAACATCACTTTGGTGTCCGTCTTCGATTTTATTGAAACTCATGTATATGGCAAAGCATTAAAAACTATTAAATACGTTTTTTGTATCAACAAAAAATGGTTTTAAGAGGTGCTGACAGCCCTTAATGTGAACTATCTCAAGAGCTGATTTTGCAATTTCACCCACAAGCAGACCACCGATTTCAGTGAAACAAAAACAAAAATTCTTCCAATGCAAAACGGTCAAAAATGCAGTCTGGGTACATTGAAGGAAAAAAAACCAAAATTAATGGTTGAACCACCCTGTTCTTTTTCTTTCTCTTCCCCCACATTTGAAGGGGTGCATTACATTAAATGACATGCGTAACACAATGGAGGGGGAATAAAATGAAAGTTTACACATTTTTGCGTTTCTGACGGATAGCAAATTTGAGGAGATAGACCTCGTTGGCACATTTACGACAATTTTTTATAAAAATTGGAGGTTTTGTGGGGAAGGAATGGTGAATTTTTATTCACGGAGTAGAAATACATCGATATGGACTTGAAAAAAAAATATTAAAAATCTAATCCATCAAGTTTATGTCATTCAAATAAAACAACTATACGGCTGTTTGAAATGTCGCCCTTTTGGCAATTCCAGAAAAGTGGACAGAAGGGTCGAATTTTTTTTTCGTCTTTCGCACTGGGTTGAGGGTCTATCTAATGGGAAACTTTCCGCCGATTAAAAATATCAGTAAGTTCTTGTCCAAAGCTCAAAATTACGCCAGCTAAACACGGAAAACGTGTTTTTACACACTTTTTATGATTTAAAAAATAAAAATTAAAGGATTTGCCGAAAATTAATGGCGTTCCTTGTGAGTCCTACTTATGTTACCATCAGGAACTCATAGTAAAACTGCCTTCCTTTCGATAATCGACGCACAAAGCATTGCGCGGTTAAGGCCTTAGGCCACAATAACGGGTATAATATCATTTGCGAATTAAAAAAAAATCGTATGAAAAAGTAATTCATTCATAAAATTAATTACACATCTATTTAGAATGAATATCAAGCTGTCAGAAAATATATATTTTTTAATGTACAAAATGGCCGAATACTAATATTTTCTTTTGTATTCTTTTTAGGCGCTCCGCGGCGTGATATTTAGCATCCACAATTTTTTACCTAGAGCAAAAAATAAAAATTCTCGTCAATCTACATTAGAATACCGAGAGAAGTACGTACGGAATTAAAAAAAAATTGTTTTGTTCAAAAGTTGTAGGTATTTGAACTTGAGAAATGAATTTTCAGTGAAAAATTTCGTTATAACTGCTCATAAAATGAAAAGTTTTCGATTAATCAGAAATTCCGTACGTACTTCTCTGCAAAATGAAATTAGGAACAAAACTTTTAAATTTGAAGTAAATCGAGGTAAAATTGTTGAAGTTATTTGTTCACGCCAATTGGAAAAAAGCTGTGTCGAGAAGTTTCGAGTAGTCGGCCATTTTGTACATCGAAAAAAAATATATATATTTTCTAACAGCTTGATATTCATACTAAATAGATGTGTAATTAATTTTATGAGTAAATCACATTTTCATACGAAAAAAATGGTTAAATTCGCACATGATTTTATACCCGTTACTGTGGCCTAAGGCCTTAAGCGGTCACCCGTCGGCGCATGCTACTGTTGATTATTCTCGTCATCTATTTTTTCCTACAAAAAATTAAATACATTGAGAAACTTTGAGAAACCAGCCCAGACTATTTTTTTAAAATTTCCAGCTCATTCTTGTACTCCTTTGTATCAAGTGCCAACATAATAATTTCAAATACTATCTTCACAGACCCTTTGCTGTTTTATTCACTCACCTTTACACCACGTTTATCTATGTATATGCAAAATCGACTATTGATCAATTTCTCGTGCAAAGGTAATCGAGAACAACTGGATCGGCGAATGGTACGAGTGGAAGGTCAAATCAGCGATGAAGAAATTTCTGATAGTTCTTGCGCGCATACCATTGCTACCGATAATCGTCATTATGCTCATATTTGCGCCCAACACCGCGCCATCGAGAAAATGGAAAATTCCAGTTAATAGATTTTTGTCTGGAGTCGCCAGTTACTTGATCTTTCTCATTTTCCTGCTTAAAGAATCGAACATCGATAAGAAGGAACAACTTCGTGGACCCCCCAAAACTGGTATAAAACAAATCATAATAATGTTATCCGTCCTGGATATTAATAGCTAATTGTATAGGCCAAATTGAAACAATGTTTTCATTGAATATAATGTTTTAGATGTATTTTCAATAAATAAAATCGCAAAGTCTGGAGAGAATGTTATTCTTGTTGGAAGCATTTGGAAGATCAACATAACCTCACAAATTTTCGAACCCAGTTGTCTCAAAGATAGTCAAGCTTTTTTAGGAAAAAAAAGCATCAGGCCCCGGAGAATTTCCAGACGCAGAGCTTAATGATGTTATTTTGCCCTGCATATTGTCCATCTCTGATAATAAATCTCTATTCGAACATTTCAGCTGTCTCTCGCACTCATATATCACGTGGTACATCTTCTACTTCGCCTTGAGAGGGAGATACTTTCAGGCGAGGAAAAAATGCTGATTTTCCTGATTTAAAAAAAAGAAAGGTTATTTCACCATTTTTGAGATTTAGGGTACGTTGTATTACTACTTTTGGCTGCTACATGGTATTTCTTCTTTTCATTAATCTTAAAAACTAGCGGAGATATGGCACGGTATTCTAAACAGGTTGCCGAAGATGTTGTCAGACGGTGTGCCAGATAGCGGCGGCGGGATTAATCTGAAAAAAACCAACGAAAATTGGCCGTTTATTGACACTCATACGCAGAATATGAACCAAGAAAAAGTGAAAAATGTTGAGAATCGAATAAATAATACGCTTTGAAAGAGAGAGATTGAATTTTCCGAAAAAAATTGTTACATTTTGCAACAAAAAAAGTTTTTTTTTATTTTCAGAAACTTTTAGGTTCATTTTTTAGACTATAAGGTTAGCAAGATTTATACCAAATTTCATCAGAATCGGTCGATTAGATTTTTAGCTATACGTCACGCGAGTTTTGGAAATGCGATGTAGAAGACCGTGCCATCCCTCCGCCATTATAAATTAACGGGAAATATACACGTAGGAGCCGGAAAAAGGGTCATTTTTGTGAATTTTCCAAGGAAAACTATTTGAAATTTCGGATTGGGGTTTTAATTATCTAAAAGTATATACATTCACAAATATGTTTAATTTTCTTTATTTGAAAATATCAAAAATATACAAGGATATTGTATGATCCTCGGAGCGTCGTAAAAAAATCTGCGTATACGGTACCCACTGGCGTTTCTTCAAAAATAATCTGAAAAAAAAACCAAAAAGATTATTAAATTAGATACTATAATCTAGTACTTGTCATAGCCGATTTTGAAAATATCGATTTATGTCAAGAACGTTTGAACATAAATAGTGATTTTTGGGCCAAAAATTAGTTATTATATTGCCTATAAAACAAAAACTAAGTAATGGAAAAAAAATCCTATAACAAGTACTAGATGATGGTGTTTAGAATAACCACAAAAAACCTCAATGCAATCGGTTCATTGGTTTTCGAGAAATTTGGGGTACCGATTTGAAAAACGTGGTTTTGAGAAAAACGCGTTTGAAAATTTGGGAATGAATAAGTCATGAAATTTGTCAACTTACATGGAATCATCGACACCAGGCCCACAGTGTAGGTCTTCTACGGTCGACAGAATGTTCGTAGCTTCTAAATCCTCGACCTCGACCATCTAGGTGTATATCTCTCCTTAAATTTATATCATGTAACAGCCAAAGGTAGTAACAAAACATACCCTAAATTTCAAAAAAGTGTAGAAATCTTTCCTTTGAAAATCAAATCATGATAATCAGCAAATTCTTTCCTCGCCTAAAGGTATCTACCCCCTTAACTCTAAAGCGTAAAAATTGTCTGAGAGTGATACGACAATTTCGAACGTCTCTAGACAATATTATGTTTAATGATTTTCTTTTTCAATTGTTTTTTTTTAGCTCCTAGTTCAACGATCAGTCGATGCAATGAAATTATGGTCGAACTGCTTCATTTCCAATTACACTCATAATACATTCGCCAATTTAGTCAAATCTGCCGTTAGTCTGCATACAATTATAATTTACGAGATTGTTTTGGATATTTTCCAACGCGCAGTCATAATCAGCGAGACATTCGAATATTTATTTTTCGAGTTTATCGTTATAGTTTCACTATCCATAATAATGTTGCGAATCATTAATGCTTGTACAAATGCCTGGTCTACCCAACACACCTACAACGGCTGTTAAATTAATCGTTCTGAATTTATCACGCGGCCATATTTGTACGAAATGCCTGTCCGTATACTCACAGCAACTCGGCAATTACTTCTACATTTTTATTAAAATATCTGCTAGTCCCGATCCTAAATTTCTGAATTCGCCAAAATGGTACCGAGAAACGACACCGTAACGACTTTCACCCCAGAAATCTTGTTAAATTTGTCGTCATTGAATTTATGCATCGAGTGTGAATCATCCGTAAGCTTGAAAAATCATTTCCATTAGGAAAATTGCTTGAGCAGTATAATAAATGTGCACAACTGCTTTGAATAACATTCCTTTTTTTTAAAGACAAACTTCGGAAAAAAGTGCTCAATGCTCGAGGTCGCTGGAAAAATAATATCTCTTATTTATTTCCAGGTTTGGAAATAGTTTTGGTGGTGTACGTGGTGGCTTACATATGGGCAGCGATCCGTCTTTGCATGGTTCACGGTCCCAGACGTTACTTTCGTTCCCGCTGGAATTGGTACGAGGTCGCGATGCTGTTTTTCTTCGTTCTGACTTTCGTATTTTGGGCGATCGCTGCGATCGACGTACGACACAATGGTCAACGCGATCTCGCGAGAAAATATTGGCACAAATACGATCCAACTCTGATAGCCGAGGGACTGCTCTGTATCGCTACGATAATGGCGTTCTTCAAGCTAATGTTCGTCTTCCAGTTAGATTATCGACTCGGTCCGTTGCAAATGTCACTTGGAAAAATGATCAAGGACGTCACCAAGTTTTTGTTCCTTTTCACGATTATTCTACTGGCTTTTTCGTCGGGTAATCATCCCTACCAGTTTTTATTTCCGATCAACAACTTCTTCCCAAATCGCGCTTGAACAGATGATGATTATTTTCTGGTTCAGGACTGGCTAAGCTGTATCAATATTACGACGGCATGGTGCAGATCGACGATGAGACGAAAATTAAGACTCAACAAGCGGGCTCGTTCGTTGATTTTCGCTCAAGTCTCAAGACACTTTTCTGGGCAATATTTTGCATGAGCGCGATCGAAAGCGCCGATGTCGTGATCGAAAATTTACCCGGAGAACACGACAACGAAACTATTATCAATAGACACACGTTTACCGAAATGATAGGATACTTGGCCTTCGCCTGTAATTACGAATTACACATCTTATTTGATTTTCAAAAATACAATTTACAATCGGAATTTTCCGTAATTTTGTTATTTTATGCTGAAATGTTATTCAAAAATTGCACAGTCAAGTCTTGAAGAACATTTGCATGGGAATTATTTATAAGATGAAAAATTATTTATTAAAATATATTTTTATTCGCAATTTCAAGATATTTTGTTTCTCCCCGAAAGGTTTCGAGTTTATTTCTGTGGTGGTAGTTTTGAACATGCTGATTGCCTGCATGTCCAACACCTTCACGCAATTCACGGATAACGTGGACGTTGAGTGGACTTTCGGCAGGACCGAGGTAATTTGGCGACTTTATTCTGTCCAAACGAAAAATAATTACATTGCGCTGTACCACCTCGCAAGGTTTACATTGACATAATGGCCCACGACGCTCTACCACCTCCGTTTAATCTCCTACCAACGGGAAATGAAATTCAACGCGTCGCGGAGTTCATTAAATTGCTCGTCAAGCCCGTACCAGGGAAAAAAGCTCGATGGAATCTCAAACGTTGCTGTCATATTGTAAGTTGCCATTTTGATGGCATATTGTAAGATGCAATTTTTCTCTGCTAGTTAGCCATGGCCCTGTGACATTTCTCGGTTCGGGGAAAAAAGTCGAAGGTATTGTGTAATCACTTTAAAAAAATGAAATTCAATTAATTTCATGTTATGACGGAAGTATGTCGAATTAATTGAGACGATTTTCGGATTAGTTTGAACGAATAGTCGAATCGGCTTTTACACATTCACCAAGTCAATTGCGAAAAAGATGTACATTTACGCAAAAAATGTATCAACAGGAGGAACCGATCAAGGAAGACAGGCAAAAGTTTCGTCTCCTCATGGGACAGCTTGTGATGCGCTACTTTCGTACGAAGGAGCTCGCGGCCGAAGAATCCGATACCGAAGGGCTGAGGAAGGATCTTGTAAAACTCCGGGATCTAGTTAGAGAAGCAATGGAAACTCCAGCATAAATGGAAAAAAGTTTATTCTAAACTTGTTGGAACCGTAAATCAAGCTCTTATCACCGCGATAATTTCAATGCACTTATTTTTTAGCTGTAGATCAATTATTGAAGCGTCAACTTATTTGATAGAACGATCTGTGGCATCGCCAAATAATTCTGAAATGCAGGCCTGAATAAAAAACGTATAGTCGCTTTTGTTTATAGTTTTTGTCGTTTGTCATAGTCTGAAAATTATATAGTTTTTTCAATTTTTTATTTGATATTTAAAAAATGCACAAATTTTTTATTATTGAAGTTTAAATGGTTCAGTTTTATGTCCCAACTTTGTGCGGAACAAACATATTTCTCATTAATCCTTTGAGGATGTTTTCCTCCTTTTCGTAATGATTTATTACATTCACAAAAATCCTTTTGCTGTACTTTTTTGCGCGAAGCACGTGAAAGTAATATGCAATGAAGAAATGAGAAAGTAACGCAAATTGGGATCTTCGGGAAAGCCATTGAACGAATCAAATGCCCGTCTCTGGGGATGAGACGAAATAGTCGTGAATAACAGAGTTAACGATCCCTCGACTCGTTTCCGGCAAAGGAGGGATAACGATTACGAGAGCTTTGCTGAATCTTCGTCCCTATATAGACTCGTAGAGGAGGCTGGGGACAATTGCGGTACTTCTTGCCACGTGCCAAATTTCAATAAGGAATAATCCAACTTTTCGAAAGTAATATTATCAAGATTGGATTCGAAGTTTGGTCCAGAGGCTATTCGATCTCAAACACTGCAGTTTTCTCCGCAGCGAACGAGATTACGTCGTTGGACTCAAATGCCAGATGGACCTAATTCCTGATCTGGTTGGTGAATGAAACTCAATTTTTACCAGGACAAATCTGCATTTTTGATTAACACAAATCACGCTTAATAGCCGCAGTAATATTTCCTACTAGTTAAAAACATTGAAATCAATGAGAAAAAAAGGGACGTAACTATAGAGAGTGTTATAATAATTTTCGATCGTTGATCTATAATTCACCTAGTAATTCACCTTAAGGGGTCTTCTCACTTTAGACGCTTAAAAAGGCTATTTTGATGAATTTTTTGATAGGTTTATATTATAGATATTGATATAAAAGTTGTTACACTTAATAAATACACTTTCGAAACATTAAAAAAAATGTTATGTATTTATGTAACCCAAACAAACTTTAAACACGTTTTTTTTTCTCGAAACAACGTTTTTCGACAGCTTGTTGATAAAATCTTCGAAACTACAGAACCGATCCTTATGAAATTTTAATCACATATTCTTTACCACTATAGCTGTATCGCATATCAAGGATTTTTAAAATTTTTATATTTACTATTTTTTGCCAAAAACGGTTAAAAACATGTTTTTTCTTGCTGAATCTAAAACCGTTTGATTTTTTGTTTGGGAAGATCGATCTTCGAGATCTCATCAACAGCGCAGACCTCCAATTGTTTTAGGACATTTTTTTAACTACCATTTTCGTCTATAAATAGTGACTTGAATAAATAAAAAATTGTTATTTTAAAATATATTGCGAAAGTGCATTTATTAAGAGTAACAACCTCTATATCAATGTCTATGATATAAAACTATCAAAAAAATTCATGAAAATATCCTTTTTTAGCATCTAAAGTGAGAAGATTCCTTAAGACGGAGTGACACCTCATCGCGGTCGGTATGGTAGAACAATGATACATACCCAAAAATCTCTGAAACGGCTTTTCAAATCCCGTCGAAACGTTACCAAACGACGTCAAATAGACAGCTGTTCGTCTATCTATTTGACGTCGTTTGGCAAAGTTTCGACGGGATCTGAAGAGTCGTTTCAGAGATTTTTGGGTATCTATAATTGTTCTACCGTGCCGACCGCGATGAGGTGTCATTCCGTCTTAAGGCCTTATATACCTTTGGATAGTCCGAAAACAAGGTTTTTTGGGATTCTTTAAAAATATGCTAATAAGACAATCGAAATGAAGTGTAGAGGGTTTATTTCACATATATAAAGGAACTCAAATCAATTTTTTATTTTCGAAAAAAAGACAAAAAGCGACCCGGTGGCCATTAGAAAAAGAACGCCTTTTTCTTGAGCCCTCTACGGACAGACTCGTGGGAGACGCACATAAAAACCGCGACCAAAAAATTATTTTTGTTCTCAATCTACATGAATTTTGCTAGCGAAGGACGCACAATTATTACAAAATATTCATTTTTACAAATTTGGGACCATTTTTGGGACCAGCCGATTTTGAAAAAACGGTTTTAACAAAAAGGCGTTTGAAGTTCCAAAATCGTTTTTCTTCGGACCATATTATTATTGGAATGTTTAGATATAACAACTATATTCTTGGGATACTCATACATCATTACAGACGATGAAAGAGAAGATGATTTTTTTTTCAAAGATATACATAAGGCCTTAAAAGAGAAAAGAGCTCAAAATGCAATCTGTAGTGGCATGATAGGATAGTTCGTGACAGCTTCTACATAGATCGGGAAGATTAGAAAATAAAACAAAAAACCGACTGTGGAGAGGCGGGAGGCAGTTTCACCAAGTGTGAAATGGTAACGCAACTGAAGAGAAGTAAAATGTAGCTGCCTGTATGGGTGCACGTTTTTCACAGTTACTCTGTGCTGTCTCACAGCTGCGAGACGGTAGTGCATTAGGAAAGAGTGGCTGTGTGCCACCCTCTGGGGGATCCTCAAGAAACTGAAAACAATAAAGAAACAAGTGTAGGGCGAAAGTAAAAGACATTGGATTGTAAAAGCCCGCAAGGGTGAACACAAAGGAACATTGGCAATAAACGTGAAACTTCGCCAGGCAAGTCTGGGAAAGGACTGAAAGCAAGCCTGGCAGCTTTTTCAATCGCGGAGATATTACTTCAAAAACATGCACAATCAACGTTGCAATGATTCAACAATGGCACAGAATTTACCACGAAAGTAAGACTGTTTCGCAATTAACTTGAATCTTCTTAAATGTTGAGGAGAAAAACTCGTCAAGTATTGTATCATCATGAACCACTTCGTATAAAAGTACAACCACAATTGTATAAAAGTAAACAGAGCAAGAATGGAAAATCGCGTAATGTCCAGTAAAAGAGACGAAAACCCAGCACTTTTTAGCGTAGAATATGAATTTTTGACTGAAGGTAGATGGTTGCATACTGAGAGTAACCCCAATAAAAGTTTGCCCCTCAACTCGCCCCAACCCTAAGAAATAGGGGTTGAAAACATAAAAATCGCAGTATCTCGATAATTAATAACCCAATCAAAAAATGTTTCAAACAGAAGTTGTTTGAAATAATAATTTTCAAATAATTTTTGTGCCGTTACTTTCAAAGATAGGGGGTTGGACGTTAAATAATTTTATACGAATTTTATTATTCCAAACAACTTTTGTTTGCAACTTTTTTTGATCGGGCTATTAATTATCGAGATACGACCATTTTTATGTTTTCAACCCCTATTTATTAGGGTTGGGGCAGTAGGAGAGGTAACATTTTATTGGGGTTACTTTCAGTATGCAACTATCTACCTTCAGTCAAAAATTCATATTCCACGCCAAAAAGTGCTCGGTTTTCGTCTCTTTTACTGGGCTATTAGGGCAGCCATGCGAGTTTGTTTTCTCGTTCGAAAATAAAAGCCCAAAAGTCTGACCTCAAAAAAGGCTAACGCAACACTATTCCTTTTTTTAATTTCTAGCCGAGTTGATTGATTGATTTGTTTACTATGAATTTATGAAAGTACATTCTTGATGCAAATCAGATAATATATTAATTTTTCATCCCCCTCTCATTGCACCGCCATTCTTTGGCAAGTTGAACTTCATTTGTTTGGATTACTTCAAACTCGATACACGATTCAGAATATATCCATCTTTGAATCCATCAATAAGGGGGCTTATTTTCCTCCAGGCGGAATGTACCACTCCCTGACAAATTTTCACACTTTGTCCCAAAATTGCGAGAACAATGTGAATACAAAAATGTATAAATTACGATTAAGGGAAGGTTACCGTCGAGAGGCATGAAAAATGCATGGCCTTTGGGATTTTTTTTATATATAATAAATACTTTTGGCAATGGGTTTTAACGTATTTTGTTCTTCAATCAATGGAGAGTAAATTCCAATTTTATTTATTTAAAAAATCAAATATGGCGGCTCCAGATCCCGTCGAATAAGTAAAACCATGCACGGCGTGTCTTCATCTGCGTAGGGCGCTCCACAGCCTTTCCAGTTCATTTGAAATAAAAACGCGTTAAAATTTATTAAAGTGGACTTCATTGGGGGCCTTATCTTTATTTGTTTTTTGAAAAACCCCTGTATAACAAAATGACAGCCTTTTGAAGAAAAAAAAACCATTTTTTCTGTCCGTTTTTTTTTTATTCAACGGACGAAAAAAATATTTCTGAGTCAATTTTTGAAAAAAAATCTCTTCCTGATGGACCTGAAAATTGAATTTCCTTTCAATTGCACAGAAATTCATATGAATCGATTCATCCGTTGAAGCTGTAGAGCGCCCTGCATGCTAAAAATGCTATTTCCAGAAAAACGCATTTAAAGTTTAACGTTATAAAAAATCGTTTTTAATGGTTGTTCTTGACAAACCAAACAGACAAACCGACGTGTTCTAAACACTTTAAGGATGTAAATTATGTTACGAAAAAAATCGAATTTTTCATCCTTTTCCTAAAATTGATGAAAAAATCTCATACCGCAGTAAAGCAACTTAAGTTTCGTTTAAATGCCATCCACCATTGGTGAAACTGGAAATCAATGGCCGCAGTGCTTTGAAATTTGATTGAGCCATGCAGGGCTGTATCATAGGATATCATCTCCCCGAATAAAACTGACAATAAGCGTCGTACATTTCGTACATCGAAAAAAATATATGTATTTTCCAACAGCTCGATACTCATACTAAATAGATGGGTAATTAATTTTATGAGTGAATGACTTTTTCATGGGAAAAAAAATTGTTAAATTCGTCCATGATTTTATACCCGTTACTGTGGCCTAAGGCCTTAAGGAATTACCTGTTGAGGGAAATTCCACGCAAATTTGGCGAATTTACTCGAAACTGAAGTATTTCATAAAGAATTCAATTATCTCACGAAATAATCGCATGAGTACACTCCAGTACAGGAGCTCCACCATTGTCCAACTTCCAACCAGCCAATTGAGATGTTCTCATTAGTAAGGAATAATTCTCTCGTTAGTGAACAAAACGAGAGAAAAGGAAAACTCTCAAAGTGTTTCTATAGCATAACCAGAAGTGGAATATGTCGAACGATAAGCTCGAGAACCTCCTTCTCTTTCACTCTCGACTCCTCTTTTTCTCATCCCTCGAGTTTGTTCTCCCTCCACCTTTTTACTTGTTTCTTTCGAACTCGTGAGCGGAGAAAATTTGTTCCTATAAACTTTACTTTCGATGCTGCGGTAGGTTGGTCGTTTTCTTTGGATTGAGCGCGCGTAGAGAAAAGAGAACCCGGACCGACGGAACTCTTGGCGAGGTGAAGTAACGCGAGGCCGTAAAAAAAGACGAAAAAATAAAACAGAAAAAAATTACCGTGCGACCAAAATGTGTTTGCTGGCTAGACAAGAGCTTATATATGAAAATCCACCGTCGTTCCATTCCACTGTTCATGCAACCAGTATATGTGTCGGACCAGAATTCTTTCCTACACAGTTCTCACACACACACGCACCTACATATCTATCTATGGAACGTAGGTGTGTATATGTAACTTTGGACCCGTTATATCTACACGATGTTGGCAATCTAGCACATCTGGCTAGTATGGCGACGGGCCTGAACTTGGTTTAAGCAACTTGTTGGTTTTGGAGTCACGTCGGTCCTCCATATGACGTTTATATAAATTATCCTTACGTGCACCCAAAAATATTCTTGCAACCATTGTGGTTTACATATTGTTGAGTATAGGGACAATTGGCTACTATGAGGCGGGTCCTCACCATATATATTTGTGGGTCTGTGTGGGCCCGCGTTTTCATACATATGTGGGTGTGAGTGCATCAGATTCTCACCCAAGGGAAGTGCGTTAAGCCGTCTAATTTGCGAACGTTGGTGACAAACAAGGAACAAAAAAACGTAGCAGAATACCGTATATTTTTTTCAAAGGAAATTAATTTTCGTATTAGCTTTTTATTTATTTTAACCTCTCTTTGAATAAACGAGTCCCCAAGGTTTGTTCACACAGAACTCTTTTTTGCCTTTGTGCAATATACACACGTGTGCGTGTGCGTGTGCGTGCGCGCGTGCGTGCGTGTGTGTGTGTGTGTGTGTGTGTGTGTGTGTGTGTGTGTGTGTGTGTGTGTGTGTGTGTGTGTGTGTGTGTGTGTGTGTGTGTACTCTTCTCATTCTCTCTCGGACACTACATTCTAATCTTGGCACTGTATCAAGCTCCATTTACGGCTGACTTTCTCCTCCCTTGCGATTTGGTGCCAGTGGACAGTGAGGGTACTTTACAGCATGTACTTTTTGGTACATTCACGAAAGACGAGATGAGAACGAAGTCACGCTCGGGGAAAACGACCAGCGTCTATCTCCCGTTACTCGACTATGAGAAACGATCTACCAGTTCCTACGTATCCGAGCTTTTTATCAACTAATACGCCCACACCTCTCATACATACATCGTACACAGTGAGCATACATAGGATGTATATAGAGACGCACAGATATGTGTACAGATGTATAATATAGGATCTTCTGATCTATTTCCCGCGAGAAAAGTTTCGGATTGCTTCATAAAGCGTGTAGGAAAGAAATCAAGCTACCGGATCACAGTCTGCACATACAGGTCATCCAAGACCAATACGCCGGATCTGAAAGCCTTAACGGAATCGTTATTTTTTTCTAGTTTATGATACGATAGCAATCGATTCATCGAACAAATAAAACATTTACGATCATTACAAACTTTCGAAAATTTGATCGATCATTATGATGATAGGTGGTTAATTGTCAATATTTAACGGTGTCGATTTATTTATTTGATTGACGGGTGACATTGAAATTGTTGCATCCAGAATATTTCTCGCTTTTTTGGGTTTTCCGGAAATTTGTGTGAAAAACTTTATCGCTTGCTTTGATAAAAACTTTTTGGTGACGATTTGGTTTATAGATTACTTTTAAAAACTGTGAAAAAAGTAAAAAATGAACGTCAAGTAATTCAAAAAATCCCCTTAAAAATATTCTCGCTTGTTTTACCTGATAAAAAAATCCTGTTTTACCTTATAATTATTTTTTATTTTAATTCGAGCAATGGTTTTAATCAATTTTTTCAATTAATCAAATGTACAAAAAAGAGAGATGACATGTTTCAAACTAGCCAAGTCATTTTAGTTACTTTAAAAAACTTGTAAAAAAGTGAAAAATGAACGCCAAGTAAATTTTAAAAAATGCCCTTAAAAACATTATAGCTTGTTTTGCCTTATAAAAAAGTTCTGATTTACCTCATAATTATTTTTCTTCAATTCGAGCAATGGTTTTAATACATTTTGTCAATTAATCACATGTACAAAAAAGAGAGATAACATTTTTTTCAAACTAGCCAAGCCATTTTACTAGAAATGTTGTGCACGAAATTGGTAAACCTTAAGAATAACATTTTTCCAAATATTTTATTTTCGTTGAACAAATTGTATTACTATTATAACATAAAATTGATATTACCATTATACAACAGTACAACGTATGTACTACACAAGTACACTGGGAATGCTGTGCAACGACTTGGCGTGCATGGTTAAGATAAAAAGCTCGGCGGAGGATCTTGCCCTCTCCACTTGCAAGCTTGCCCTCTTCACTACTCAAGTAAAAAATCTTCGATCTTAGGAATACGAGTTGATCAGATAGTAGTAATTTTATATAGTATATAGATCGTCGCAATCGAAACGTGCTAGATAATGAATTTTGCAGAAGTGTATTTTGCATGACTGGATTCCAAAGAAGTAATATTACCTACAATTTCCTCAGATAACCCTTTGCTACCCTCAATTTGTTACGCAAGTGGATATTAAGTTCATGGTTTCGAAAAGTAGGGATCAAATCAGTGGTGTACTCCTAGACCATACGATACTTGGAATATTTTTTATTTCCACAATTTAAAAAGTTATATAAAAATATAAACCTGATCGCATAACTATTAGACATTGCATAATATATATTTTGTTACATAGACTTTGGCCATCGTCTTGCCAGCGAAAGAACATATATTTCCGTTTTACTGCTGAGATCTAGCACGCTATATTCGATGGTTTGAAAGGAATACAGTCAAATATTTATCGGCAGTGGATATAATGTAGCTCCAGCAACGTGACGCGAATTGAGTGGTTCGACGTACACACCGATACCTATATCAATGTTACCCTATACGAATTAAACTGACGTAAGCGGTTTGTTGATTGGTACAGCGGTACAGCGGTTGATGCGACGCTTACAATTAAAAATAATATATATACTGTTGCAAAAGTCATTTATGCAGGCGGTTAGAACGAAACATTTTCGGTCTGCCATCTGGATGTCTTCCCAAGTTTTTTTTTCTTAAGGAGAGATATACACCTAGATAGTCGAGGTCGAGGATTTAGAAGCCGTGAACATTCCGTCGACCGTAGAAGACCTACACTATGGACCTGGTATCGATGATTCCATGTAAGTTGACAAATTTGATGATTTATTCATTCCCAAATTTTCAAACGCGTTTTTTTTCAAAACCACGTTTTTCAAATCGGTACCCCAAATTTCTCGAAAACCCATCAACCGATTGCCTTGAAGTTTTTTGTGCTTATTCTATACACCATTATCTAGTACTTGTCATAGGATTTTTTTCCGTTACTTAGTTTTTATTTTATAGGCAAAATAATAACTAATTTTTGGCCCAAAAATCACTATTTATGTTCAAACGTCCGCCATTTCGTCATAAATCGATATTTTCAAAATTGGCTATGACAAGTACTAGATTATAGTATCTAATTTAATAATCTTTTTGGTTTTTTTTTCAGATGTTTTTTTTTAAACGCCAGTGGGTACCGTATACGCACATTTTTTACGACGCTCCAAGGATTATACAATATCCTTGTATATTTTTTATCTTTTTAAATAAAGGAAATTAAACATATTTTTGAATGTATATACTTTTAGATAATTAAAACCCCAAACCGAAATTTCAAATAGTTTTCCTTAAAAAAAATCACAAAAATGACCTTTTTCCGGCTCCTAGGTGTATATCTCTCCTTAACCATGCACGCCAAGTCTTTGCACAGCATTCCCAGTGTACTTCCGTGGTGCATACGTTGTACTGTTATATAATGGTAATATCAATGTTATGCTATAATAGTAATATGATTTTTTTTCTTAAGGTTTAACTATTTTGTGTACAACATTTCTAGTAAACTGGCTTGGCTAGTTGAAAAAATGTTATCTCACTTTTTTTGTACATTTGTTTAATTTGCGAAATAGTCTAAAAACATTGCTTGAATTAAAATAAAACCTAATTATAAGGTAAATCAGAATGTTTCTATAAGTTTACAAGCGAATGTTTTTATAAGGTTTACAAGCGATAATGTTTTAGGGGGATTTCTTTTTATTACTTGGCGTTTGTTTTACTTTTTTTTAAGTTATAGATATACCCAAAACATGGATCCGATGTTAGATCACAGCTGATATACCTAACCTTCAATCATGTTTAAGAGTGAGAGTTATAATGAAATTTAAGACGAAGTGATACAGTGATTGATACGCATACATTACAGATAAAGCGATATGGTATATTATACGTAACATCTATAACAAAAAAGAACTATTGGTATCCAGACTCTTAGTGACCAAGAAAGATTTTCCAAAAGAAACTACTAAATTTCTCAGATTCCACAATAATCCTCCTTCTCTAAAACAACGTAATCAAACTTATGGAAATTACGAAGTTAAGCTTCGTTGCATGTATCGACGTATAAAAAAATCCGTGCTTTTGATATTCATCGGCAAAACGCTTGACGCTCCAACAAAAATGCTCCTCCTATCATTTACACTTTTGAATCGTATTTGCACACTGCATTAACCTCGAAAGACAAATTCTCCAATCTCTGCGTTAATTCTTACTCTCTCCGTCCCTCTAAAAGAGCAATTCTGCTTCCATGGTCTACGGACACTGACAATCGCTTCAGGAGTTTGTATCATCACGGTACAAACCCAGTGCCTCAAGATGCACCGGGCCCAAAAATAGTGGTCCACCAAAACGTCACATTTATTCCAAATTGTACACTGGAGGAATAAACGATTATACTTAAATACTATAGTGAACATGCCTGGCAATAATACATTGTGTACCAAGGAGACAAAGTGGGACGTTTACGCCGAGCGCGAGGCGTAAAAGCCCCCCCGTAGGGGGCGATGGTCCTCCGTTGACACCAAACGTAATTTTGAAATGTATCAGCATATCTTAATCTACTATCTTATTAATAATTTATAACAAAACGTTCACCGTTCACACGCACGAAAAAGCGAGGAAAACAATTGCGTTACATCAGAGTACTTTTTAAATGCATCATTTTATTTGAATGCACTTTTTGTAAAGATAATTTCGGAATGAATAAATATATGTTATTTATCCCGATACAAGTTTGTCGCGGTGTCAGGTGAATGTGACAGCTGAAAGACTGACAGCTGTTCCATAACGGCGTCCAATGACCGTAAGTGGGACAATTGCAAACGCGCAAATTTTTAAGGCGGGATGTAATTTTAGACAGGAAAAAATAAGCAATATTGAGCGATTTTTTAAGCTAAGAAATAATTATTCTACAATTATTAAACTTTGGGTATACTTCAATAGTATATTGAAGTATACAAAACAATTTTTGAAATTAATTCATCATCAAAATGGCGGAGCTGTGGCAGTGTTACAGCAAGGTCGCCGCGGGAGTTGCGATTCGGCGTGCAGTCTAGCTTCCCGTAGACTTGGATTTGCAAAAAAGTTTAAACATTGTTTCAGTTAGAACATGTATAGTTTCTATGTGACGGTAATTAAAATAAAGAAAATGCAAATTTAAGAGAATGGCACGCATTTACAAACAAAAATGAAAATTTCACGGAACATTTCTGTAAAATGTGGATTAAAAAAGTAGTTCTTTTTTTTCAATTTTTTAAAAACAATTCTTGTCAAGTAGAAGATACCAATGTTATTAATATTTCTACCAAGCTTCAACTCAATCGGCTTAATAGTTTTTGAGTAATCCTGCACGCCAATTTCGATAATGCAGTTTTGAGAAAAACGCGTTTGAAGTTCACGCTTGGTCCGAATCCGAGCGGTGAGGCGCGGCGTTGACGGGCTGTAACGATTGAAGTTTTTCGAGTTTTGCTTTGAAACTTTGGGGAAATATTCTACATATATATATATATATATATATATATATATATATATATAGTTTTACAGTAAATGTATATCCCGCCTTACGGCCTAGGCCCTAAAAGACCTCTTTTAGGTGCTGATTACATGCATGAAAAAGCAAGGAAAACATGGTGTGGTATATAAAATAAATTCTTATGGATATCATGTTGAAGACGTAATCATCATTTTGTTCCAAACTTGAATTGGAATACTAGTCGAAGGTTATCATACGAGATTTTGTCATTTACGTAAAAGGAAATACACAAGTTCCGACCGCGGCATGAATGTCACCGGTGTCATGTAATATAGTTATTTTATCATGTGACGTTACATGAAACGATTAGGCTTGCGAAGGTGTCGGACTTTATCCCTGCAAGGCAAGTCATCAGTATCAGCAAAGCTGTCCTTGTGGAAATGCCAATGTGCAAATTCGTAACGCGCAATCAGAGCAGAATATTCAAAACCAGTCGAGAAACTTCAATACGGAAGAAATATTATAGCAACAATCAGATTGTACGATAAAGATATTCGACTGTAGCATATTATACGTAATTTTTATGATAATCTGTCTCATCGATAACATTGCGTTTGATCAGGTGCATATCGATCGATAAATATCCATCCCATCGATCACTGAATACTTTGCCGATATCTCAACTCTCGTGGTACATTTTGCGTAGATTGAAAAGATGGATGTCAGTACGTTGACAATCGTGATGACATTATCTATAATTCTCTACGTCGTGGGAGAAAAATTGTACAGATTGTGCACGTTCTCCCAACGGCTCAACAAGATACCTGGTCCCAAGAATACGATTCCCTTCTTTGGTATCCCTTGGGAGATCATACAGCTGCCGCAGGAAGGTTAGTAAATTGCATTGATATTGAATCGTAATTTAATAGAGAAACGCGTCGGCACGGAGAAAAGAAAATGGAAAATATTTTTTATCCAGAACATTTAGACTGGTCCGACAAATTGTCTCAGCAGTACCAGAATGGAATATTTCGAAAGTGGGTAGGCGCATTGGGAATCGTCGAACTGCGAAAACCCGAGCACGTTGGGGTAAACATTTCGAAGCGAGTCTGCGTTATAAGGTGCTCATTTATTTTATTCACTACTATGGCCTGGGCCCGCGGCTACGCCGCGCTTTACCGGTCAAAATAGTTATTCTGACTACCTGGTCTACAGTATTTATCATCCACTCGGGTTGTTTTTTTATTTATATTAAATTTAGGTTGACGGGCGCGTGACACTCGCCAATGCTATGTCGCTATGAATGACATGTGTCAATGATGTCAATATGAATTAGTCAACAGACTCAGTCAGCAGTAAAGAAACATCGATTAGCCAGAGAACGGCCCACACCGCCGCAGCCGCAGGGTGCCCTAAAAACGTTGTGAGGAGTCGCTCAGCGACCCCAGAACGACCTCATACTTATGAAAACAGCGTGCAACAATGATATTGTGATCTATTTTGTGATTTTAATTGAACGAACGGTCGCTTCGCCTTTCTTTGTAGCGCTTTCTATTACGCGAATGTGTCGTATCGCAAAGAAGGTTACGCACAGTAAGTATATTTTCGATAATTGCTCAACTTATAGTCGTTCGATTTAAATGAAACATATATATATATATATAACATATATAAAGCTTTGCAGCATTGTAACCTATACAACAGAGAAAACCATATTTCAGTTGGTTCAGTATTTTTTAAGTGATGCGAGGACGAAGAGACAGACGGGCAGGCAGACTTTACTACTTTATTATAAGTACAACAATATTATGGATCATTCATTAATAATAATATAAATAATGCGTCATCATTGTTTTATCGAGAATGCTATTATTTCACATTAGTCATAACTGTTTTAACACGAGATGTTGAGGAATCGGCTTCGATTCGGCCAGTGAGATTTCCAAGGCCGTGGTGGAAAGAAAAAAAGAGAGTTTCATTCGTTACGTTTCGATCCTTGGTTCGGATCCTCTTCAGAAACTTTATTTGTTCTACAAATTTCGTGATACAAATTAAATTAATAGAGTTTACAGATATTGTATAGTTGTACTTTGTGTTATGAATAAGTTATTAAATGTGTTTTAATGATTTGTGTAAATTTTGTGTTAGTTTTTTCTCTCCTAATTTTTCAATCATGGTGATATTGTATGAGTGATTATTTGTAAAATGTTGATTTATTCTTTTTGTTGAGTAATAAGGGTGGTGTATGAGAGTGTGATGTTATAAGAATGATAACAATTATGTTAGATGACGAACCTGAATATTGTCGATATTTCTAGTTTTCTTTGGCTTGTGCTTGGAGGATGGTTGGTGTAGACAGTATTTGTGATGATAAAATACTGTCTCGTGAGGTTTAATCGGAGGATTGATTCGGAACCGTTCTTTTATTCAATTGACAGACTTAATCGTTTGTGGCGATTGTATTATCTGTAAAAAATTGGTATAGTGAAAGAAACTTTAGTTCGATCTACTGTCTTGATTAATGAGATTAATGAGATATCGTGTGAAAGTGGTAATTACCAATTGAAATAAAATAAATACATCTCCGCAAGCACAAAGAAGAAAATTATAAAAAATTTTCTCTGCTCTACATGTCGAGTAGTGACGTCCCAGAGAGTTCGGGAAAGACTAAGTGGCGAATTTAATGTTTCTGGAGAGAGGGAGAATGATCCTTTGTCAGTGGCGTGTCAAGAGTTTAAAGGTACCCGTGTCATGTTAAGAGTTATTTTTTTAAAACAAAATTAATGTATTGTGTCAGAGATTTTGAGGTTAATGTGTTATGTCAAAAGTTTTAAAATTGAGTCACGAGTTTAAAAATTGATTTGTGTAGTTATGGTGATAAAATATCATTGTGATTATATTATTGAATTGTATATTGAGCTTAGCTTATTTATGTCAGTTCTAAAATGTATGGCATTAGAATCATTGAAACAGGATTTGAATCATTTCTAGGATCAATCTTTTTTTGAGCCAATGTTCATTGTTTAAAATTTTAACATCATCAAATTTGAAATCGTGTTTTTGCTCTATTGCGTGCTGTGCTAGAGCTGTGTGTATTGTGTTGGTGTGTTTTATAGGCTCTTTTTGTGTTCATTGATTCTGTTTTTAAGGTATCTTTTTGTTTGGCCTATGTATGTAGAGTTACAATCATTACAATCAATTTTGTACACTATGTTAGATGTTTTGTTGTTATCTATTTTGTCTTTGATGGAGCCTGTGATCGATAAGATGTTGTGTTTGTTGTTTGTGACTAGTGTTATATTATATTGTTTGAAAAGACGAATTAGTTGGTGATGGATGTTTTTTATGTATGGTAGATTTATTAGTCTAGAGGAGTCAAAGTTTTTATTTTTGTTATTTTGATTGTTGATTGTTGAAAGTCTTTGTTTTATTATTTTTTCTGTGAAAGAAATCGGATAGCAATTTTTTGTCATCGTGTTCCTAATGAGTTGAAGATTTTTATGGTGAAAAGACGGATGAGATAGTTTTATTGCTCTGTCAACTAACATGTAAATTATAGCTTTTTTGGGAAAGTGGGTGGTGTGAAAAAAAGTTTATAAATCTCCCAGACCAAGTAAGTTTTCTGTACCAATTTGTCATGATTGATTTTTAATTGCGGATCAAGAGTATATCGAGAAAAGGAATATTATTATTTTCTTCTATTTCTGATGTTAATTGTAATTTTGAATTATATGAGTTGAAAATATTGATTGTGGATTCAATTTTGTCTGTTAGCAAAGCAATAATAATGTCATCGACATATCTTTTGTATAGTGGCAATGAAAATTTTAATTTTTCTAAACAATTTTTTTCCAAATCAATCATAACAATGTTGGATAGTATCGGAGCAAGAGGTGAACCCATTGGTAATCCAGAAATTTGTTGATAAATTTTGTTTGGCCATGTAAAATAAGTTGAAAACATGACATATTCTATGGCTTTAATTATTTCGTTTAGTGGAAATGTTTCGGAAAACAAAACTGTTTTAATACTAAAGCAAGTTTGATGCTGTTAATGTGAATGTGAAGGAATATTTATTAATAATAAAAACAATATTTTTGTGAAGATAGCTATAAATCATACAATTATAATTATTTTATGTTGTCGGGAGCGTAAGCGATGCCTTTTCCTTTTTTAGCATTGGAAATGCTTTTAAAAAAGTAAATGTTTGTTGAGGTTGGCTGAGTCTAGGGGTCTAGGGGGAGCTCCGCCATGCTAAATGCCTGTGATTGTTCGAAAAATGCCGAACGACGTGTAATATACATCTGCGGTTAAAAACTGTAATGTAGAGTAAATTACATGCAAATTACATGAAGAGAGCTGGATGGATGGATGGATGGATGGATGGATGGATGGCTGGATGGATGGATTTTCACATGTTCCTGTTTTTTATTACCCTAAATGTCGGATTACATTTTCAGTACCATGAGATAGTTGCAATTTATGCAATATCTATAGATATTTTTTACATAAATCTACATTTCTTTCTTGACAAATAATTTAAATATTAAAAAAAAATATTATCCCCGAAAAGTCAAATCGATTGGTGTTTTCCTTCGTGCATCTTCATTTACACCCTTTTCGCCTACAGGTGTTACTTCGCAGCAATGTGCAAATAACGAAGGCTATTTATGATTTTTTTAAGACCGTGGTTGGGATAAGGACTCTTGACATCCACCGGTAGGCTTCTTCTTAAATGTTTGCTTATGTTTGTTACCATTTTTTTTTCGTCTCATTACCACAACGAATTTAACCGAACAAATGTAATCCTGTATTTTTATTGGAATTGCTCCAAAACTATAGATATCATTTTAATATCTATTTTCAAGTTTGCATTTTTTAATTTTTACCAATTCAACACTGGGTTAACTTTTTTCAGCACCTTTATATTGTCATATTTTTCCTTTCGTTTCCAGGGGCTCAATGGTTTCACAGCCGAAAGCTCATAAACCCGGCGTTTCATTTTGGCACGCTCGAAGACCATACTGACATGATGATCGAAAAAGCCAATATATTGAACAAATGCATATATCACGTGATCAAGATCAATGGCGACAAACCGTTCGATATTTTCAAGTTGGCTGCCAGATGCACGCTGGACATCATATGCGGTAATACATTTGCTCAATTTTGTTACGTGACCCTTTCCCTCGCTACCAGCTTGTATACGCTTGCATGATAATTTGATGTAGCGTCATCATAGGACTATTAAATTATAAATTTGTTTATGCTCAGAGACTGCGATGAGAGTGAATATACACGCGCAGGAACGGATCGATAACGATTATATGATGGCCTTAAACACGTGAGATTTTTTTATTTTCAATGCACGTAAATTTAAAAAAACCTGCCCGCATAGAGAGTTTGGAGAAAAAAGTATTCTGGCACCTTGACTAATTTGATGGATGTTCGAAAATGTCCTTAATGCGTTTTGCAATTTTTGCAATGATGTTATTGGACGGATGGTGATTGCGCAGTGATGCAGAAAAATTGGTTTTTCGAGTATACATTTTTCAGCTTTCCGCAACATCTTAATGTTGTTGCGGAACACCTCCTGTATCGAAAAGGGTTTTCGGCAGATTCTATCGTGCCTCGGACAATAGAATGTGGAAATATGATAAATTTGCGTCCATAATAGGGAAAACTTTAATAATAATAATATACTAAGAAATTACGATATCACCATAATTACTATAATAATATAGTATTCAATAATAATAACATTATATTACTGTTATATTGATATATACTATAATAATAATATACTAGCGATACGAAGTAGCCGAACATTCTACTATTATTTTTTTAAATCATTCTCCACGGTGTTTTTTCTGCTTTTTTCCAGGATCACTTCGGTCTTCGTAAGTCGTTTTTTTCGGCCTTGGCTAATATGGGATTCGAATTTCTACAGAACAAGCTCCGGCAAGGCTTTCATGGCCGCTATCGAAAAGTCCCACTCATTTTGCACACAAGTGAGTGATCTTCTTGTCAGATTTATATTTGACTCGATATATGTGACCTGATTTACGAGATCGACTGACCTTTTTCACATGCCTTATATGAACTAATTAAAAAACATTCAATTTTTTTATATTCCCCTTGAAATTACTTAAGGCAGGATTCTACTTTGAAACCATGAAAAAAACGCTATTTTCGTGAATTTTTTCTGAGAATACTATTAAAGATATCGATATGGGGTTTAAACTGTTCAATAAATACACTCTTTAAGTACATAAAAAAAAATTTAATGTATTTTATTCATTTTTTGTACACGTAAAATATGTTTAAAGCCAACGCCTCGAAAAGCAGGTACCGTTGCCGTGGTCGTGAAATCTTCCCGACGGATGGTCTGAATAAAAAAAATCAAATAGTTTCATGTTCAGTATGTCTTCAGGAACCGACCTAACTAGAATATTTTATATACGTGCAAAATTAACAAAATGGCGGCTAAAATACGAAAAAAATGCGTTTTTTTGGGTCTTTTTTTGCAATAAAAAAATAGTTCTAATCAAAATTTTAAGTTAATTGTAGTTAGGTCGGTTGGTACACACATATAGAATATGTGTTCCAAATTTCATGAGGATCGGTTCAGTACTTTTTGAGTTATCACGACCACGGTACTTGAAAATGTCGTTTCGAGAAAAACGCGTTTAAAGTTTTGGTGAGTCCGGGCCGCGCGCCGGGCGGGTCACAATAGCGCGCTCAGGTAGGTGCGTTCGAAAGGCGAAAAAGGATAGTTAGACTGCTTGGAACTTTATAAAATTTTGACCGAACATTCTTGAACATATTTACTTTCGAAAAATGTAAAAAAAAAAAAAATTTTTTTTTTCAAAGTTTCAAAGTAGAATCCTGCCTTAATCGTTTCGTTATATGGAAATGTGAGTACTATAAGCAAAAAAACGTTTCGATGCGAACAAATTACCATTTCCAATAAACGCCATATCGAATATACCGTTCCTCACGGATTTTATGGTTATCTGTACTGATTAGTCGCCGATTTTCCAACGACTCGACCAATCTCACTTTCGTCCTCTGGACTTTAACAGATAAAAGAGAAGAAACAGCAGGAGAGAAAATCAGCATGCACCGGAAACGAAAGCCCGAAATTGAAAACTGAAATCGATGAAAAGAGTTAGTTGTTGAAAGTATTGCGGTTATTTATAACGAAAGAAAACGTGTACATCGATCGCGATGAGGCGAATGGTTGCAGGCGAAGGCAAGAAAAGGCTTTTCTGGATTTGCTGCTGAAAGCGAACGAAAAAGAGATGAATCCAATGACCGTTGAGGGAATTCGGGATCAAACGAATACGTTTATGTTCACGGTGAGTTCGACGTGATCGGATGGTCGCATCGAGACGTTTGTTTTCACGAGGTATCGACAAATGCGGATAACCGCTTCAACTGTTCTATGAAATTTTGAACCTTCGTTAAAAACGTTATGCGTAGCATGAAGAAAAAGCTTTCACGTAACACTCCTCGAAGTCTCAAAAGGAAATATATCAAACGGAATATTTGTCACGCACTTTTTAATGGGAAATGATCTTTCGAATGATTGTCAGGGCCGCGATACTATCAGTTCCCTGGTTGCTTGGACAATATTTTGCCTCGGCAACGACCTCGACGTTCAAAGAAAAGTGCACGAGGAACTTGACGAAGTTGTGGGTGATGCGGACGATCAGGCTACTCCGAAGCTCTTGTCCAGTCTCAAATATCTCGAAAGAGTCATCAAGGAAGTTCTCCGACTTTATCCAAGCTCTACAGGAGTGAGCAGAGAACTCACAGACGATATGCAAATCGGTAAAACGTCCGCGTATACGCTACTTATCTTTTAGCATAACTAACAAATCAGTAGTTGCGAATTCAGAGCGTCACTATCTTCGTTCAGAGTGTGCCCTCTCCTCGTGGCCTTGTAGTTCAGTAAAAGAGACGAAAACCCAGCACTTTTTAGCGTAGAATATGAATTTTTGATTCAAGGTAAATGATTGCATACTGAATGGAACTCGAATAAAATGTTGCCCCTCAACTCGTCCCAACTCTAAGAAATAGGGGTTGAAAACTTAGAAATCGCCGTATCTCGACAATTAATAGCCCAATCAAAAGAGGTTTCGAACAAAAGTTGTTCGCAATAATCAAATTCGTATAAAGTTCTCTGACGTTCAACCCCCTATCTTTGAAATTGGCGGCACAAGAACGATTCGAAAATTCGGGGTTGATGCATGTCCGCGCGGAGTAGACACATCGCTGCGTCCTTCTCTAGGTCAGTGTTTTGGGTCTTGTCTGGTTCTTGTCTGGGTCAGTGTCGGCTCTCGTGTTTTCGTACCGCATTTATATTAAGGAGGGGGAGTCTAGTTAGAATTTTCAAAAAATGGATTTTTTTTTTCATTTTCTAAAAGTATAATATCTTACGAGTATTTTCCGACTAATTGAATGTAAATCAGACCATTATTCGCCGAAATAAATAACTTTGAAGGACGCCGTGTTTGAGTCATATAAAGTAAACAGGTAGCAAACAAACTCGTTTTTCTCATAACCATGTTTTCGAAGTCGGTGATCAATGTAACTCGAGAACGGCTTTACCGATCGGGTTAAAATTTATATCACTTCTTCTATACATAGTTTTCCTCCGGATGAACGAAGGATTTTTGGACAATTATTTTTTTTATAGTCATGTTTTGTGAATGAAATTTTGGTCAAAACAACACTTTTGACTTTCAACGTCGGCTATTTTGTGAAAAATGGAAATTTTTCAAAACCCTTCGTTCAACCGGAGCATTATATCATTAACTAAAGATTCCCCCCTGTTTTGTTGGTTTCAGATAATCCGTCACAACGTGAGAGTGATCACCACAAAACCTGTTTTTTTTTGCAGCGTCCTCGGCCATTGATACGTATCGGCTTATTTTGAAACATATTTCTTTAAAAAAATTATAATGTTTACATTAAATATATATCTTTTAAACGGAAGAACTTTTGTTGTGAATTATTTTATCGTTTGGCCGAAAAAAATCGGAAAAAGGCCTTTTTTTAACGTTCCAACTAGACCTCACTCCTTAAGCAATACTTACTTTCTAGGGTTCCATACCCAAAAGGCAAGACGGAACCCTATTGTCACGCTGCTGTCTGTCCGTCCCACAGTAGGAGAAAAGCCCAAAAACCTGGCCAAAACCCCAAAAAATAAATTTTCGAAATAGGGTCAGTTGAGTAGTCATTCAGGTAGAGGACTAGTAACTGCATTCTATTGTGGAAGGGAAAGCCCTTTAAGTGTATACCTGCGCCGCAGCGTCAGTTGGCAGTTAGTGTTCGTGAAGAGTGTACGTGTCACGCGCTGAACAGACGAAAATAACGCTGACTTCAAAAACCCATAACTTTAAAGTGACGGGTTTAATTTCAATTCTGCAACATGGATACGACTTCTGGAGGTATGTAGAACATGTTTTTACATCGGTTGAATCTAAAGTTTATGTATAAATGATTGAAATGTAGTATAGCCTTCGGCATAAATAAAATTGAATAATTTTGAAAACTTATATTTTCAACGGTCCGAAAAGTTATATATTTTGTCACATTTTGCAAAGCTCCTAGTCTCGGCCTTTAGTTTAATGTATAAGCTTTCGAAATTTACAAAAGTTACCTGCGGAAAACGTGCGTCTTGTCCGTTATGATTTTTTTCGCATCGTGCGGTAGCCGAGCGTGCACGCGGCACTATTGAGCAGCCTCTGCGCCTCTACCTGAGAATGGGTGAAGTAGCATCATAACGGACAAGACGGCTGTTATACGCTTGAAATAAATTATTTTAATATATATGTATGTGTATATTTATATATATAAATTTTCTGTGATTTAATTATGATATATACGTATGCATATATATATATACATATTAAAATCAACCACATAAAAATTTCTTAAATATGAATGTAATGTTATAACATTCAAATAAAATATTTGAATATATATATATTATATAGTAAGCAAAGCTTTCTTCTAACCAAATCCATGTCAATATTTTCTGTCTAATTTTTTTTTAATTATTTCAATTATTGCGGTTATTTATTTGGTAAAATAATGTACATTGTTCAAGTTTTTGTATTAATTGAAAATTTTATCTTTTCCTTTAACACCAATTTTCTACAATTTTATGTCTTTATTACAGGATCCGGTTACAAAGAATTGGTGCTGACAAGGAAAGAAGTATTTCTGATAATCAGCGAGCATTTATCCGATAAATTCGCTTCCTTGATCGAATTTATGGTAGAAAAAATTTCCAAGGACACCGGACGTACAGTTGTACTCCCTGAGGACTCGAAACAGACTTTTTCGATATTGCTTACACGTGTCTTACAAACTCGGCATTAAAAAATGGCAAGCTCGAAGTGCCGAAGAAAAAAAAATTACCCAGGAACGCAAGAGGGCCATTCAAGAAGGATTCAAGAAGCAATTGGGTCTAAATATCGATCGCCCAAAGCCTGGATACGGCAGCAGCAATGATGGCAACACAGCTCGGCGATTATTTGAAAACTCGATGGTTTCCGCTGCGATAACGGGGGTCAACGAAGAAGTTATTAAACGCTTGTACGTAATCCTACAAGTTATATCGTGTGGCCACGAGATAAACTGTGAAAGATTTGAACAGTATGCTATTGAAACGGCAAGAAAGACCGTTGCATTATACCCTTGGTACTCCATGCCTACTTCGGTGCACAAACTATTAATTCATGGTCCAGTGATAATAACTCATGCTCTATTACCAATCGGCCAATTATCCGAAGATGCTCAGGAAGCTCGAAACAAAGACATCAAACGATATCGAGAAGATTTTGCGCGAAAAAGTTCCAGGGTTAAAACTATGGAAGATGTTTTTCATCGGCTCTTAGTTACTTCTGATCCGTACATTTCAAGTGTCAGAAGACTACCACAGAAGAAGCTGAAGAGTTTGTCGCCGGAAGCTGTAGCGATGTTGATCGCTCCTAAAGTGACTGCTGCAGCAGACGAATTTTGCGCCGAGATTGAAGCCGTGCCGGGAGTTGTAATAGATACAAACTCGGATAATGATTCTGACTCCGACTCCGACTCCGATTACAATTTTGATTAAGAATAAAATTTTCTATTTTTGAAACGTTCCGTATGTATTTTGGAAATAAAAATAATAATTGCGTAGAATACACTGTTCACGTTTATTTTATTATGATGATTTTTTTAAATATATTAATTTATCTATTTAGCAGGATACTCGGCCATTTTGTTTATAACAATTTGCTGTAAGCTCTTTGTTGCAAGTTATAAACAATAGATATCGGATTGGTAATCAGCGACCTTGAAAACCCGTATATACCAATTTTTGTCAACATCTGGTAACTTTTTAACGTTCATGTCGGCCATATTGGATCGGCCATTTTTTTTACGATAATTTGGCTTGCGGATTCGTAATCAGCGACCTTGAAAACCCGTAAATACCAATTTTTGTCGACATCTGGCAACTTTTTAACATTCATGTCAGCCATATTGGATCGGCCATTTTGTTTACGATAATTTGGCTTTCAGATTCGTAATCAGCGACCTTGAAAACCCCTGTAAGCCAATTTTCATTCCCGTCAAAGGTCATTTGAGGTTTTGGCCAGGTTTTTGGGCTTTTCTCCTACTGTGCGTCCGTGCGTGACGGGCCTGTAGCTCGTAAGCGGAATGAGTTACAGATCTGAAATTTTTATATTTTGTGAAGAATGTTGACCCAAAACCGAACATTGAATTAGAAATTCACTTAAATTATTATTCATGGGGGTCCTTTTTTGATGATACATGGGTGTCATTTTTTAAAGCTCATTGAGTAGAACATAAATATATGTTTTTATATTTTAAAAAATCAAGCAATTGAGGCCGTCAAAGTTGCCAGTTTTGGACCATTTTTATTACGTGATCTATCTCAAAAACTAAACTAGTTAGGAATTTGAAATTTCTGTATATTATGTACCATATACTGTATTTAAACAACAAATATTGAAAACGCCGATTCATAATGTAGTATATATATATTAATAGTTTATTGTATAAAAAATACAATAAATTTATAATGAAAATATATAAAGAAGGAGAGACTGACGTGACGGAAGAAACGAGATTGCAAATTTAAAAAATACTGTAGATCGTATATTTCATGAATTTTTTTCGCCTCCTCTTTTTCTGCGAAAAATCTAACAATATTGGCAATTGGCTGGTACTGACTACAAAAATAAGTCATTTGGTATTGTAAATATTTAAATAACAATAATTTTATATATTTCGATTATTAGCTTACAGCAGGAGTATCCAAAGCTTTCTTTAGCTATCATCACCCCGTAAGTTTTCAGTTTAGTACTACCTAAGAACTAAGACAGAAAAAAAGCATTACCTAATTAAATATTTAGTAAAAAAAAAGTTAATTGGTCATACGTACGAAACCTTAATAAAGCGAGGCCCGAATCGCAGTTGGCCGAGTTTTTTTATTACTTGGCGTCAAGACGCTGCTATGCTTCTTGATTTTCACCAGATTTTTATATCACTGCGATATTCTAAAACCGTAGACATTGATGTCTCATTAACGCTCGGGAATAAACGCATCGTTGAAACATTCGTTAACAGCTATCCAAGGACTTTTTTTTCTAAATAATGTACAAAATGACCGAGCTGTTTTTACCCCATCGTTGAAAGGCACGTACACGTTTATTGTATAGGGAAAAACTATATATACACGGAGCACTCCATAGGGAAAATCTCAACAATGATTACCTTCAGAAAATAAAATCTTTGAACGTTTCAGCTACGAAATGCCCCATATCTGTATGAAACGAGAAGAAAGACAATCTGGACTGATGGTGCGATGCAGCGCGCCCAGAGCAATCGCGACAAATATCAGGAAAACATTCGTAGGAAAAGTTTTTCACAAGTTCGTTTCTCACTGTCTTTTCGTGCGTGTGAGTGTAGGTTTCCATTTTCTCGAGTAACAATTCGAAGTGTGTTTGCTCCAGGAGAAACTACTCGAGTATTGGTATACCGCGTTCCTGTCCAATTTTTTGAATAATGGAAATTGAAGATTGGATTTTATTGATCAGCCGATAGCGAAGAAAATCGCTACTTCGTCACGGTCACAGAAATTTCCGCGTCACGTATTCGTAACGAGTTCAAATTTTTTGTTTACCCTCAAATATCTTTCTCTGTGAATTGAAAATTTTTATATTTATCAGGTGGGGCGGTATCAGCACACTAGAAAGTTGAAAGACCCGAGCTTTATTCTTGAAATTCATACAAGACGCATGGTACGTGATGCTTTATCCGGGATTTCGTTTGAACGTGCAGGGTATGCGAAAAAATAAATACGAAGGCCGATGCACAATAAATTTCAGGAGTACTTCTTTTTTGGGGCCATAGCAATATACTATGTTTATTTTAGAAAAATATTATTTTTAACGAAGAAAATTGAATGGAAAAGTCCAGATGGGGAATTTGGGTATACGCTTTTTGGCGGCATAGCAAATTTAAGGGGGTAAACCAGCCCTAACATAAAATTATTTATCGCGGTCGTTTTCTCTGTGTTTAAAGTATATCCGCGGATTTTAAATATTTCTATAAGCTAAAATTTAATGTTCTATCATATTTCAAAATGATTACATTCGTCTTAAGGGGTAACTACCCCTCTAACGAGAAACATCATTGAAGTATCCGCTTTCGATTTCGTTGAAACTCATATATGTGGTAAAGCATTGCAAACTAGTACACATGTTTTTTTTTGTATCGGCAGAAAAACGGTGTTAGGGGATGAAACCACCCCTCAAAGTTTCTCCCACAAGCAGTCCACCGATCTGAATGAAACAAAATCGAAAATTCCTCTAATATTAAGCGATGAAAAATCCACTACAAAAGTGTTGATTAGAAATATAATTAAGGGGTAAACCACCCCTCTATTTGCCGTTTTTCACCCCACACTCAAGACGGTTGTATGAAAATTAATAAAACAGGTATCATTTTGAAGGGGAATCAAAATTCAAGTTGACGCGTTCTTGCGTTTCAGCGGGACAGCAAATTTAAGGGGGTAAACCACCGATAACATAAATTTGTTCATCACCGTCGTGTTGTCTGTGTTTAACATGTATCCGCGGATTCAAAATATTCTCACGCATTTCTAAATTATTATGTTTTTAAATTTTTACATTTTAAGGGTAAACTACCCCCTCTAACGGCTTTTCGTTTGAAGTTTCGCGAAAGGTTTCACTAATTTCGTTTAAACTGTTTTCATTTCATCGCTAATATCAATTTTATGTTTGTGTGTGCAGGCATATTCGTTTTGAGCTTTAGGAGCGGTACTTTGGGAGTGGGGACGTGGGGCTACCCCTTACGCATAAGACTCATATTTCCGTGTCGAAACGCTTCCGATTTTAATATGCACGTCCATTAAGCATCTCCATAGGAATAAACATACACTTATACTATATCATTAATTATAATAATTTCCAGAATAAGTTATAAGGCTCACTGCGTATATTTCGGAACGATGATGCGCCTAAATCAAGCGATAATTTACCCAAACAAACCCAAACAAAAAATCGTTCCCGCCGGAGTCTAAGAAGGGATCAAGCGGAGAGGAACCGTAAGCATAGATAGTCCCGACAGTAGTAACGGTCAGCACGTGGTCAGACGCAAAGTCGGCGAGACTCGGCACGTGCTGGGAATGAAGAATCTGCGTTCACGAGCTTCCGGCACAGGAGATTTCGCAAAATGCTAAGATTCATAGCAGAAACAAAGCATATATGTATACCGAGGACATAACCGTCTTCCCACGTGAATTATGTACGTCACGATCTATAAATTAACGAGATAGTATCCTCGAATGCTTTATATATTGCCCACAAATGAACCGAATTTCCGGTTGCTTTGTTTTGATCCAAGCGGCTCCAACGTATTTGTAGCCCTCGTCGAGGTAGAATATTGAAAGAGGCTCTCGCGCAGACTTGACGTGTCTTTGTATCATAAACTTGACATTCTATGCCAGCTCCATACCTGTTCAAACTTTAAATGAAAGATGGGTACCAATTTTTTGTGTATTTTTTATTTAGGAATATCGTAACATCCTTTGTGGCAAGGAAGTTATCGTCATAGTGGCGTATCCATCGCTATAATTTTTTCCCAGCCGTCAGAAAAAAAAGCAATTACTCTTTTCGATAGTTGTCATTCTTCTCCTTCTCTTCTTCCTTACTAGCTAATTTTAAAGAAATCCGAGTCTCTTTTGTAGTGTCGGTCAACCATAATTTCAAAAACTCGATGAGCACCTCTGAAGAAATTTGAGGGAGGAGATACCTTTAGGCGAGGAAAAAATTTGCTGACTTTCATGATTTTTGTTTTAAAGAAAAGTTTTCCACACCATTTTTGAGACTTCGGGTATGTTTTATTATCGCTTTTGGCTGTTACATGGTATTTTTTTTCTTTATAGTCTTATAAAATGGCGGAGATATGGCGCGGTGTTCAAACTGCATTTTCAAAACTAGCGTGACGTATAGCTGGAACAACGGATCGACCGATTTTTATGAATATTAGTATAAATCTTATGAACCTTTTTGTCCGAAATATGACCGTAAATATTTTTAAAAGAAGGTAATTTTTTATTGCAAAATGTAGCCATATTTTTGGAAGATTCAATACTTTTGTTTAAAAGCGTACCATTTCATCGATTCTCAATATTTTTCACTTTTTCTTGGTTCATATTCTGCGTATGAGTGTTACTGAAAGAAAAAATGTTCTGAAAATGGAATGAATAAATCATGAAATTTGTCAACTTACATGGAATCATCGATACCAGGCCCATAGTGTAAGTTTTCTACGGTCGACGGAATGTTCATAGGTTCCAAATCGATTTTTTCGACCATCTAGGCGTGTATCTCCCCTTGAATGGATCTCGAAGCCATCGACCAAAAAGTTGCATTGAAACTTTCGTTGATGTTTCATGGATAGATCGCAACTGCTCAGGTTCTTGTAGATTGGCTTTCAATCTTTCTTTCTTTTTTCCAATTTGCCGGGGACCGAGCTTCAGAGGTGTATCCACCTGACCTCTGCATTTCCGTGGCAGCCATTGTAAATTGGCTTGATTGTATTGCATGTTGCGGAGGAACTGGCTCATGCGGAAGTTCATGCAGGGTATCTGTCAGTTTCTCTTTCTACCACGCCCATGACAAATTTTCACCGGATGGGCATATTTCTCGTGCTGTGCCAGTTCCCGAAATGAGCACTTAAAACCTTTTTTTCTCTGATAAACCTCATCAGGCCTTTTTTTGAGAACTTTGAAATATCATTTAAACGAAAAAACTTAACTCGCACTTTTGAAAAATTCTCCAGTCGACCCCTAAAGAAAGCTTCAATATAAGGGTAGATCGTGGACTTTGCTTCAATATAGATGAGACTCCAATAGACGTAGAATGCCTCATACATATTGATGTTTCGTATTTCAACACAGATAAGTCGTAAATTTCAGGATTCGCTCGGTAATTGCCTGAACTCGCCTCTTTCTCTTATCATCGATATACTTTGCCCATTATTCTTTCTTTCGTTTTCCCTTTTTCTGATTTCCATGAATATAGAATCGTATATTCATTTCTGAATATAGAAACATGTATCGTGGCGGATTATAATAAAACTATTAATTTTCTTTGGACCATCAGAAATTGATAATATCATGTTCGAATAAACATCCGTGCAATTCAATATATTCACTTGTTCAATGAATTCGTAGCATCCACAATTCTCATTGAAACTACAATATAGCACGAAATTATTATTTAAAAAAAAACCTGTCAAAAATATACAAAAAATTAATGATTTTTGTACACTTGGATTATCTTTTGTGGTGTGCCTTTAATTTTTTATTTAGATTCGATAAAACTATCTATCTTTCTTCCACCCCTTCAAATGATATTTAAATATAAAAGCTTATCCTCGGGAAAAAACAATTATGACGCGAAGGCTATTTTACGCGACGAAAAGCCCTTTATTTTATAATGAGATGGAAATCCGTGGAAGTGAATAATGAATAATGCACGTGATATGCAATACGGGGCTATATTTTCACGATATTGAAAAAGTTGTCCTTACAATACCAATAAAAACTTTTCGTGTAAGAATTCTCCCTCTGGCTCCGAGAATTTTAAAGTTTTCCCATCATTATTTGTGATTTGCTCGAAACGTCGAGAAACGTAGTAGACAAATGCCTGTATTTTTCTATATATATATATATATATATATATATATATATATATATATATATATATTCTTTTTTTAACTCTCCAGCGTTGCGATCTTTCATTCATCGTATTCACGGGAGGGAAGGGTAGATACATAAACCCATACGTCTAAATAACAAACGCATCAAATCTGAAGCGAAAATCTCCACCCACGCATCAAACATTTACATGTCACATGACATTTCCATTTGCCGCACTTAATGTTTTACGACGGTCTGAAGCAACTATTAGCATAATTTAGGACGTTGAGAATATTGTCCAAATCGGTGTCCTTCTGTTTTTGGAAATTTATGTTACTAAAAATGTTTCATTTTAAACCAAATACGATTTTTCGAACTCACACCAGTGGAGAAAAAGTGCTTGAATCGTGCTATTCCAGGCTTCTTTCTTTCTTTATTTTTAAATTCATTTTCTGAAGAAAAAAAACTACGACGCACATGGTGCACGCGGTATGGACAAATAGAAGGTTTCCGTTTTTTATCGTCCTATCGTGATTTTGGAGACACAATTAAATTTAAGCATAAAATCATATTTATATAGAGGTCATTACGACAACTTCGTCCTGTACCCAAAATCAACGATTCGCCAAAGCAGCCAGATGTACTGATTGCCAATATTGTATAGATATCTAATCCACGCAAATTCGAAATGCCTTTCTCCGACTATATGTATAGAGTGAGTGTACATACACGCACACACATGTACAGCCACATTTACATGTTCACGAAAACTGTCTCTCATACATCCTTCTCTCTCTCTCTCTCTCTCTCTCTCTCTCTCTCTCTCTCTCCCCACCCCCTCTCGCTATCTCTTTCACTATAGTTTCCCACGTTTCCACGACTGCGGAATGGGAAAAACGCGGCGGGTTTCATTATTGGATGAAAAAAAAGTCGTTGCTGTTCGTTGCCGCGAACTTTTTTCTTTACTTATACACAAGTATGTGGACTTACGTATATGGGCTATTCGGCGGAGAATGGAAGTGTTTTTTTTTTTAATTTCTAGATAAACCGATTTTACTTTTAAGCTTCTACACAGGTGATCTTTTGAGCTCAGCTGTGTAAAAAATTAATTTCCCGATATGTTTGTAAATTTTATCGAATAAATTGCACCGACGATTAAAGTAACTAACCTTTTTAGCGCAGAATGCTTTTTATTTTGACAGTATATCGAATAGCAAACATTTCTACAGAAACTGGAAATTACTGATTATCCTTAAATCCAGTGTAAGGAAGCATTCTTATGGACATCACTAGCTCTCATTGCTTCGTCGACAGCAGAAACATCGCAAGCGAAACTACCAAAGTAATTTATTTTCACCAGGGATTAATCGATACCCCCGCATACATTTTTTATCAACTATTTTTTTGCTCCTTTATTGAAATACTTTCCTACTCGTGTTTCCACGAAATCGGCATGCACATGCCTCAGAACTCTTTTTCAAGTTCATGTCATGTCATGCTTGATCTAGCTACCGTGAAACGTATTGAAGATTCAATATTTCAATATTCAACACTCAGATTTGTTTTATTGCATTCGCAAAATTGAGGGGAGATTTGATTTTCATGATGTTTTGTTGAAAGGAAAGATTTTTTCACCATTTTTGAGACTTAGGGTATGTTTTATTACGACTTTTGGCTGGAACATGATATTCTTTTAATTTATTTTTAGAAATTGCCAAGTTATCGCTTGGTCTTCTAAGCTGCATTTTCAAAACTGGCATGACGTATAACTAAAAAACTAATCGACCAATCCCGATGAAATTTTGTATAAATCGTTCTAACCTTATTGTCGAAAACAAGACCCTAAGAGTTTTATATTTTTTTAAGTAACTTTTTATTGCAACATGGAGCCATATTTTTGGAAAATTCAATCTTTTTGTTTCAAAGCGTACCATTTCATCGATTTTCAACATTTCTCACTCTTAATTGGTTCATATTCTGTGTCTGAG